>JAPYZR010000148.1:0-45206 GCA_030522945.1 Trichopria nigra | reverse complement strand
TCTTATAAAAAATTCTGAAAGTAAGAAATTCAGAAATCGAAACGTGACCAAATTCAATACTTCGTGCCTACCTACGGTGCGGGTCGAAGTAATAAAAGAGTGACAAAACATTTTTATCGCTAAGACGTGAAATGAAAAATAAATGAAAAATCTAGTGTTTTTTTTACCTACGGAATTTCCCGTCAGTCGTTATACCAAAATCTCTACTTTGGTCGATGTAAAAATAATGATAGAAAAGAACAACTAAATATATGTATATAGTTGAAAATAAAAGAAAAGTCGAAAAACCACAAAACAGAACATTGAAACTAAATAGCTTTCCTCGTGTCGATAATTACCAGACTGCAAAATGCCGCTGTAAATTAATGACAATATCTATATTCATCGTGTTAATTGGAATTTGAAAAGCCAGCCTCATTACTTTAAAAATCAATTAAAACGTTAAGTATCACGCACTTGAAAGGCGGAACCTCTTTGACACGCTCAAACAGATCTCTCTCTCTCTCTCTCTCTCTCTCTTTCTCTCTCTATCTTTCTCTCTCCCGCCTTCTCTTAGACTGACCCTAAGTATTTTCTTATTCTAGAGAAGGTTTCGGCAATGCCGCAAATTCTTTCCTAGAAGACGCGAATGCCAAATACCCGTCGGCTTCACCTTCTTTTTCTCTTTAGTCGAATCACCCTTTGTCTCTTTCATTGAGTAGGCCTCTCTCAGGTATAAGACTTGGCGCAATCTTCTTTTCGATTCACGCATCTCTCTCTCTCTACACATATATATACGATCTTCGGAACTATCGTATTTGCTCCGGGCTAAGAAAACCGGCGCCCAATTAGTAGGGTTCAAATTTTGCCGCCTCCTCTTGGCTCCTTTTTGTTTCTGCTTTTGATCTCGTCTGACAGTTACGTCGGCGCAAACAATTTTTACCGTTGAGATCTGCTCCGGTATTTTCGATTCAGACTGGGCTAAGCTTGTTTATAAATAGATACATCTTGATTTATGTAGGTTTTGAACGAATTGAACTACTTTCAACAATGCTCAACAATGAATTCACTTATACGATTGACTTTATTATAATTTTTTAATTTTTTTGATTTAGAGAAACATTTTGAGAAAATGTTAGCAGTGTTTTTCAAAACGCATTATATTTCACCAATATTATGCCTGGATACATTATGGAGCTCATGAAGACTATTTGGGCGTTCTGCGAATGCATGCAAACGATGAAATTTAGCGTGAAGGAAAGTCGGCGTCTTCTCGAAAACAAGGTATTAAAATATAAAGTATTCTTTCCTGGATCCCGTCATATAATAGAAAAGCGTTTTCGGTAAAATAGGAAATACTGTTGGATGTTTTGACGCCTCATTCTGCCAATACTCGCTTCTTAGACTTTCCGTGCAAGACGATATGTAGATAGTTACTTTGAATTGTGAGATGTGATTATTCAATGCGAAAAAAAGCTTTGTCATGGAGGGCTTATTATTCCATGACGTCGTGCTAGGATTGTTTGCCGAGAAAAAGATTTGTTCCTCATAAACAAAAATTATGTCACTATGTCGAAATAACACATTTGTTGATGATAAATAAATTTCGTTAATCGGTTAAGCGCTAACCCAAAAACCTACGATTTTTCTACATCCCAAAATTTATTTCTATTTTTGTTGTTTTGTAGATTTTGTGGATTCCATTCCCAATATTTGGTATCTACATTGAATAACCCAGGGGGCTGGGGGGGGGGGGGTGAAAACTAATTACCTTTATTCTCAAGTACAAAGATAATTCTTTTTATGACACACATGACATTTTACGTATTAACAATAATATTCATCCCCAACAAATGGTTTATTTCAGCATATTTAAAGAAGCCTCGTTTAAGACATCTGTTTTTTCAATGTAGGCAAACATTTCTTAGAAGTTAAGTTCGTTTGCAGCGAAAGAAAGGGGAAAAGTGAGGATCGATCCAAGGCACTTTTCGACCTCTTGAGCTTCGTCCTAACGATCCGTTGAAGCCGCTGACGGGAAAATTGGCAAGACCCGGCAATTTCACGATTCAGGGGAGTCTTTGAGTACATTACGCGTAAAAGTGTGTGGTAAACACATTTTCGTTCAACATTAATTGTTTTCTGCATTCGGACGAATTGAGATTAATGGACTTTTGACTCAGCGTCTCTACGCACGTGCTAGAAACGTGGACGCACTTGGATGTCATACATCAATGTGGATATTCATCTTGAAAAATTAGTTGAAAAATCGTTTATATTGAAACATGTGGTAAACACATGAAAACTACCTACTTTAAATAATGACACGTGAGATTCAATCGTATTCCTAACAAATCTCCTTATTTTCCATCGTGACTGGAAGAACGCATTACCTTTTACGCAGAAAAATTTTTTCTCTCTGAACGTTTCTTTACACCCCACACTAAGCCGATATTTAGTATTAACATAAGATTTCGTTTTTTTTTTTAAGCAGCATTTTTCTATTCTCTCGGGGTCTCTTCATAATTTAATTCAACGGTCTGTCCTTAGTACCGAGATCGGCACACCTTTAATGTGCATTGTTTAAAAATCCTCTGTTGGTAATAATAGAAGAAGCTTTGCAATATTTTTGAGGAATCATTTCGTGTCTTTTATACTCATCAGATATGTTTAATCCTGCTTCTCTCGCACTTGGAGAATTAAACAATACCGTCTGAAGTAGGTCGACGTTGTTTGAAATGATATTCATTATTTAAGGAGAATTTAGGATAGTTCTTTTGTGAAGAACAATATATACTTTCAGGAACATTCACTACTCTGCTGACCAATTTCACACTTTGAATGAGGCTGTTATAAACCTATTAAATGTGCCGGAAATTAGGACGAATTTAATAGTACTTTTGTTCATACTCATCAGAAATTAGATTACTCCTATAACTTCACACAGATGACATAATATTAAAATCTTGGAGTCAATTATCATGTAAAATTAATTACAACGATTTTTATTAATAATTCCTGATTGAATGTAGCAATTAAGAATTATGATATTTTCTGCTTATGATGAAAGAAAATATGGAACTCGGTAGATATACATTTGTATTATTATGAGGGGTCTAAAGTAGAACAGTTACCGACCGAGTTTTTCAACGATAAGAATATAAATAAAAAGTGATTGAAACATTTTTTCAAAATTTGGCCTTTGAAGGGTGATTCTATATAACATGTACAATCTTCAAAAAAAAGATCTCCGAAATTGGTTCAAAATTAAACGAGGATTTTATCGGAAATAAATTATTTTTGTTCGTTTTAAGGGAAAATCATTTATTTCTTATAGTCCTCCTTTAATTTTGAATTAAACAAAAAAAAATCGTTTCAATCCTCTTCTATTTATACTTTTCCTGTTTTGAGGTTAGGTCGGTAACTTTTCTACTTTGGAACCCTTTTAATAATAAAACTGCGCGTTTAAATAAAAAATGAATGTTATCGAAACAAACATCTCTGACTATTATAAACATGAAAATTCCGTTTTGTCCAAATTTTAAAGCACACTTTATTTATTTTATTTTAAAGGTAGACATCGATTTATCATTATTTTTGCGTAGAAAAAAATTCGTTAAAATAGTAAAATGTGACTTGCATTTTATAGATTTTTTGATGATCTTCCTATAAAAATAAAAATATGAATTTTCACGTGTAAATAAAATATAATGAAAATTATAATTTAAAACAATTTTTTCCTATTGTTTGTACCCTCAATGTATTCCGAACAGAATACAGAAAAATAGTCCTATCAAGTGAGAAACTACTATAGTTGATGGAAAATTTGTTATTAAAGATTTTCTTACTTATTTGTATTTTGTCCTAGTTAGACACTGTCGATCACGATTTTCATGTTTTTATCTAAAAGGGAAATAAATTCTCTTTAGATAAAACAAAAATTGTTTGGATAAATTGAAGCTGAAAGGAGATACGATCAGTTGAATGTCTGAGGAAGTTGGCCCCGCTGTTATGTACATTTACGTCTAATCCAGAGGTCTTCTTTTGTATAGACTCCAGATTTCAGACGTTTTATTGTACGTAATAACTGCTTATCCTAGAATTTTATAACTTACTAATAGTTTATTACTTGATAGAGCTATTTTTCTGTATTTTTTCGAAATATTTTAATGGCATCGAAAAATTGTACAAAATCTATATCTCATTTTATATTTTTAACGCATTTTCTTCTACGTAAAAAATGATAATCAATGACTACCTTTAAAAAAAAAAGAAATAATAATAATAAGTAATTAAATTGACAAAGTAAAAGACGAATATGTTTTGAATTTAATTACTCTAAACTATTGACAACATATAAATAAAAATCGGAATAAAAATTTTGCCCAAAAGTCTCCCGCTTGGCATGGAATGTCCCAGTCGACCAAACTAATTTTTGTTGTTTTTTTTTTTAATTTGTATTTATTGTTTTAATCTATTCTATTTATTTACCGACGAAGAAATCACATATGTATGTATATAAGAGAATATGTTTACATTGTTCGTGTCACTATCTAAATATTTGAAAATATTTAACAAGTAATATTTTCATAACGAAGTTTTTGAAATAAAATTTCCAAGTAGCGTTAAATGTAAATTGCAATTCAGAAGAATAGAAACTGATTATATAATCTTTTGTATTAAATAAATCATTTTAAAATAACTTTTCCAGTATTTTTACGAGTAATTTTGATCTTAAACGTTTGTATTTCAGCCACAGAATTACGACGATGAATAGACCACACACGTACACAGCGTAGAATAACTGACCTTGAAAATTCCTTCATTCATTGTCAATTCATTTATTGACATTTTCATGCGGACGTTCGGTAACGTTCATCAGTACACCATTGACGATAAACAAATAATATTATCAAATCGCACTTTTATCTAGTGAGCCCTATAGATATACCGATAAGAAGTCCTGTATTCGATTTTGGGATCCCCTGTCAAAAAAAGTCCAGGTGCAAAAATTTTATTTATTTAAAGGAATTCCAGTGAACAATACGCGTCACAAAACTGTTTACTTATATGCATCACAAAACAAATGCCTGATGTACATTTTAAATGGAAGATTTTACGGGCTTTTAATAATATTGTATAATTATGCCTCCGAATATACACATAGTAGCCTATACCATTCTTTGCACGATTTGAAGCAAAAAAGGCCAGTATCACAATTTCAGCCAATTGCTAATTAACTTACAGCAAATTATTTTTAATTGGCCTTTTCGATCTATTTAAATGCATCGCGGTACGATATGCCATTGATTTAGCAGCTGTCCCCTAATGCATATGTATTTCCATAGTCCGCAAAGGCCAACAAAAAAGAATTCGTTTATTTTTAATCGCTTTTTAGACACCACATATATGTATATACTTAAAAATCGACAGCCTGTCTATTACAAAAATCTAAACTCAACATTATTTTATGATGAACCTACATGAGACCACGTCTTGGTTATAAAAGTGATACGTTTCGATTATAAAATTTAAGTGCAATTAAAGTAATTGAAACGTTATCAACAAAGTATATGACGTATTTAACGCGAACAAAATAAAATGACCGTGAATTCGTTTGGTACTCAATTATATACGTTCTATACCCATGACAAAACCATAGAGTCTATAAAATTACGAGTGTCGTATTTTTTTATCACCGAGGCATGACGTCTGAAAACTCTCGTTTCGTACAATTTAAGATAAGATTGCTCCAAAACTCTAACATAAGTTTACCTAAGAATTTTGTTTTTCCTTCGTAGTTGATTTATTTCTAGCTGATTTCGCTATTATTATCACTCTTTCGATATCGCGGGCCCAGGTCTAGAATTTATTTTCGTAGAAAGATTAGACTGGTAAACCCCAAGTCCATCGTAAAATGATAACTTTGATCCTTATATCGTGGTGAGAAAGGTCGCCTTAATTCAGAGAGTTTTCCAAGAATTTACATTTCATTGTAAAATGGAAGTTCACCGCCAAGAAGCGACTAAAATCTGTTTTAATGTCATCAGTTGCATATTAACCCTTTAGTGACAATTAAAAAAAAAAATGATTTTCACTCGATACCAATAATTATTTTTTTACTCGAGAATAACGCACGAAGTCGAAAAAAACACGAAAACTATTTTTATCTCAAATTTCAAGTAGGATAACTTATGCAATTATTTGTTTTGTAGATATATCTAAACTTTCACGTATCATCTTCGCGATGTTACGTCCGCCATTTTTAAGTTTGAAATATATTGACCTCAGATTCATGTTTGGATATGTCCAGAACTATCTAAAATAATCATTGTCCGTGTAAGTTCGTCTTAAATGATATTAAATCATGAAATTTGACGCGTTTTGTCTCAAGCAAGAATTATTTATATTATACTTTTTAACTACACGTAGAAATCTACGTAATCATTTTACTTTCGATTTTATAAATAAAACGATGTTAAAATCCATGTGCAAATACTGCGTGTTTGGACGTTAAGGGATGAAAGTTCAAACTGGACATTCAGCGTGTCCAGTTGTCACTGGACGTCCATCGAACGTACAATGTGTACAGATATAATGAATGTACAATTGACGTGCAATAAACGTGCGTTATTGTACTATTATAAATAAAATAAATAAAACAACTATCGCTAAAATAAAACAATCGTCGCTGGTCAATTTTATGCAAAGTAAGTCTTCGTCCTGGGAACCGCTCGACTTTTGATATCGAATGGGTAGCCCGCGATATCCGCTTCCTCCGCCAACTGTATACGCGAACATGTACACATCCATCACTCTCTCTTCCGCAGAGTTCTCGACCATCAATGCCAATCAATGCTCGATTGCCGTCCAGCATTTAAACGCGTATTCTGGATATTTGACGTCATTCCCGACGAATCAATTGGTGTGTTACAATGAGAAACACGCCAGGGCCCCGTAGGGAAAGTTCGAGTCTTCCCTGAATGAAAGCGTTCGTGTCGACAATTTTGGCACGTCGCCTACGAACAAAGTCTGCCACACCGTGTCATTATTCCAACATAAATATTCTTTAACACATGTTCATATATGTATGCATTTATGCATGATGCGCTTAAAAATAATTGACGACCAATTATTATCAACCGCCAGAATCCATAAAAATGAATCTGGCCTTTGAATAATATGTATACGCGAAAACGCCTGCGGGTAGAATCGCATAAACGTCCCAGATTTACACATCCTGTAACGGACATTTGTGCCTAGAATCGCAAAGGAGACGGATTGGGAAATAAGCGCATTTAAAACGATCTGCTGCTTTATTAAAATCCAAGCACGGTCGATACTCGCGAAGCCGACGAATCGCCGCGTGGCTTGTATACGAAACTGAAAGGAATAATTGAAAATTCCGCGTGGGTGAGGGGGGAGTAAAAGGAGATAAGAAAATGCACTCTAAATCTGAATTGCGACTCTGAACCCTCCCACTCCGTATATACTGGATGGATTTCCCGCCACCTCGTCGCGTCCACCTTTCACTATCATGCGCCTCCGGCATGCACTAACAGTACCGCTTCTTTTACTACGTCCTGCACCTCCCGTGCAGCCGGAACAAACCGACGACGTCTTCTGCAATGACCGCATCACGTATACCTCATAGAAGCCTATCATCGTTTTACAAACGATTGCTTCGAGGAACGACTTCTTTCTTCGTGCGTTTACGTTACCGAAGAGAAGTCGCAAGGCACTTCAATGCATCCATTCACTGACCATTCAGTGCAAAAAACGCCGTAACCGAAAGTAAAAACAGAAATATTTACGTTTATTGAATGAAATTCTGCACTTTGATACTGACTATATGCATATATCGAATTTTCTTCTTTATTAATTTTATATCAATCGATTAATAAAGCTTTATTGTCAAGTCAATTTTTTCAAATTGAAACCTCAAATTTTTATCGCGGATTCGAAAAGAGCGGGAAATTTTACGGCCGAATATGAGCTTGACCGTAACCTTGAAGGTTAAAATCTATTGTTTTCATGTTCCATATTTTCATGGAAATTTCGTTATCCGTCGTACATTCGGAAAAAGCGGAAAACTGTTACGTCCAATTAGGGCATTCATCATGACCTTGACCATGAACTTAAGTTCGCCTTAAGGTCGAATTGAACCAAAGGACATTGATAATACGAGTCACACTAACAACCTTTGCGGGAAGAAATTTTCCTATAGTTATACCTTCACCTTCATTCCAGAAATGAAAGAGCTTCAAGGTCATAGTCAAGATCATCATATTCGGATGTAAAATTTTACGCTCTTTTCGAATCCGCGATAAAAATTTGGGGTTTCAAAAAATTGACATGACCTTGAAATAACCTTCAAGGTCTAGGTCAAGGTCAAGGTCACCATCAGATTGCTCGCGCAAAATCAACTTTTGTCTTAAGCATTTCTTCTCTGATGAGTACTTTCTGAGATATAGGGGGGGGGGGGGTGTAATTTTTGAACACCCTATATAGAAGGTAGCATTCTTAAATTATACTTTGGCGGTTTCCATTCTTATTCCTGAGACTTCTCGTCCAATTCTGAACCGATTCAGCTAACATTTGGCGTGCATTCAGGAAAAAAAAAGCGTAAAAGGACCCTAAAAAAGATTTTTACTCGAAAATATACCTACATTCTATTTGATTTGAATATTTTAGGTTAGGAATCAACGCTATGGACCCAACCGCTTTTAAAAGTCCCCACCCCCCTCCTTCCTTAAGGACCAAATGTACAAATTTTCATCATAATCTATGTGTAACAATAGATTATTGGCTACCGCTAGATAATATGTTAATAATAAAAAAAATTTTCTTTTACATTTAATACGTTTGTCAAAATTATACGAGAAAGTTCCTTTGTTCCTATTTTCTAACGATCATCGATTGCGGTTTATTTCCATCAATTTTTATCTATGTCTGGAATTCCTTTTTTTTAATATTAATGGAAATCCGTCATTTTTATTGAATTTTTAGATAATCTTCTGAATTCAAATCGCTTCGCATGATTTAATTTGTGCATGATTCGAAAATTTTTGTTCCCATCGTATTATGGTCCCAATTATTAAATTATTATTCCTAAACAGTTCACTCTATATCGATTTTCGAAAGTTTCGATATTCTCGATAGTTTTTTTCCATATTGACTTTTTATCTTGCTTACCTGGAAATGCAGTCGTCAACATTCGATAAAATTCGTCGTTCTACGTTCAAGGGCTGGAGGAAAGGTTATCTAGATATTATCACAAAACAAGACTGGCCGATAATACCACCAGAGGGCACTGCCCTCTGGACCCCCGGCAGTTCGCTTCGTTCGCCACATTGACGGCGTATAGATAAAGTTTCAACACTACGAATTACAAGAAATGAAATGATTTGAAATCATACACGGTATACACAACGTGCATTTTTACACCGAAATTTGAACCAAAGTATTGAATTAAATCACGCACAGAAGAAACGCACAACTTATACCCCCTGAATTATAGTTGTCGAATAAGCCGCGTATAATTGATCTTTACACGAAGTACACTACAATAATTTGATTTCATTGATGTTATTTACTGAGAATTATTTTACGTTGGCCCTTGCGACCATTTCAAATACACTACCACGAGGGGCCAACAGAAACGAAAATTTAAATAACCGCATATATCGCAATAAATTTCAATCCACCGCTAGGACCTACCAAAAATAATTCACACTATAATCAAATTAGCAATCGAATGCAATAAAAATCAAAACATCGTTCTTCTTGTGAAACTTATATGAAGATTAAATTAGCAACGTGATTATATAAATTACAGTTTTCACCTGGATAACAGCGCGCAATTAGTCAAAAAAATTTTTCACAAAGCCGAGGACAATAATAAATAAAAGAGTCATAACCGCGACGCACCCTTACTATATTATCAACGGTAAAAAAAAAACATAATGTAAATAATAAAATAATCATAATTAAATAATTATTGACTGTAACAATTGGTTCGCGTGCACTCGCGGATTTCATGCGAGGTATAATTTTTCGTTTAATTTTTGAGGCAATTAGGTAGTTTAATGAAACGATCAAACGATAAGAATTATTTTTAGAGAGCGTCACAAGGATGCCACGTAAGATTTTCGTTGTCCCGCGTTCAAATTTATTGATTCGAATTGAATCTACGATAAGAACTAACAAAAATGACAGACAAAGTTATATCTTCGAAGAATAACCCTCTTTTAAAGACTGGATCAAATATTTACGAGAATTACGCAACATTCGTTTCAAAGATACTATCAAAGTTACTACAAAAGAACTTTATACTAAGAATATACTTATATAAATGTGCGTATATATGCATATATGTATATATATTCTTTTTTCGGAATGACTATGCATTATTTGAAAAATACTCCCTTTAAAGCACTATTAGACCTTATTGCGATGCAGTTTTCTGTATAATTTTATTATAATCTTGAAACATTCTCTTGATTGATATATATCACTTTTTTATAACTCCCAAAAATTTATAGGTTATACGGACGTCCAAGCACCACGAGATGACGCCATGGTCGTAACTGAAAGTTATAGTAATGTCACCTGGTATGTAGAGGGAAGTTATAACATTTGTTTCTTTAAATTGTTAAGGTACTTATATTTATTACCCGTTTATCAGTAGGTAATCTTATTATTAGGTTACGGATTCAAGACGATTTGACATACGTCATACGTGACGTCTGCTGATTATAACTGTCAAAGCACTTTCAGATCTCACCGCTAGGTGTGCCAGTTTTCCTTGGACATGTTAATACAAAATATGACCGAAACTAATAACAATTTACACGACAAACAAAACAAACAAAACAAAAGGGATTCTTGAACAAAAAATGTCCGCTACCAAAATTAGATCCGATTCCTGATTTATAGCCGTGACAAACTTTTTTCGATTGTCCCTTACGGGCTGTTCAAATAAGCTGACACGAGAGGTATATCATTGGCATATCAAATGTTTCTCGATGACCCCTCATGGCAATATATCTAAATTGGCTGCAAGGGCCACCTTCAAATAATTCGGCATAATTAAACTGTCAATTGGATGAAATTTTGCTAAAAATGAAGAAAAAAATGAAAAAAAGAAAAACAGAAAATAGGTGATAGTAAATGATACATCGGCGGGAATTGGCAATAGTAATTAAGAAAATCAATTAAAATTACATTTACAACTTTACGTAATTTGGTATATAATATAATACTTACGAGATGCAGTGAGCACTGAATGTACTCTCGAGTATCTTGCACCTATACAAATCGAGATTTCGCTGATTCCATAAATACATTGCAAATAATGGCGATCCCAGGGATTTCCGCGTAAGATAATTCGAGATTATTCTAACGAATTTATTTATCATCTGTGTCGCGATATTGTCTCATTCTCGAGCCTCGCATCGCGCGGTAAAAGTATGCCGTAATCTGTCGAGTTCATTAAAAGACTCGTGTCATTAATTTGTGATGTAGTTATCGCTGAAAATTTCTTGACTACCACCAGCCAACAGTGGCTTTCTCAAACAATAGATACAAACGAATTAAATGCCAACGATAAGCCGAAATATCGTACGTTAACCGAGGTATTACGATTCATTTCGTGCTCTTCATTAGCCCAATTTGACGGCCCAACACTATCTGTCAAATTTACACGTTGCATAAATTCTAATACTTGGTTTTATCTTTTTGTCTTTTCTTAAATAGTGACAAATTATAGGCCAAATAAGAGATTGTACACGCATCTGTTTTAATACTGTATACGAGTATTTTGTAACTTTTACAAATTACGTAATTTCAAAATGACAATGCACTAATTTGCATAATATATTGTAAAATGATATATGATTTCTATTTAGCGATTTTACCTCGAATTAATGCAAAATCAAGTGATATAAATGTCATACATTTTACAATTTGTTAATAATAATAATTATTATTACAACTTTTATTATTATTACTATAAATAATAAAATAATTTAATATAACTGTAATATTGATGAAATTTATTTTTAAAAATTGATGTGGAAATTATCTAGGGGAAATAGCATACAATCATTGATTTTACCACTTTTGGTAATGTTTACATAACTTATAGCATCAGTATAGGTATTCACTCCATTTTTTTTTATTCTTCGAAACTTTTTTGGTATCGCAAGTTTTAAGGAATGCCACGTATGAAAATGTCGTTTATTGGAATCAAACAAATTCAGGGATATTTGAAAGACAATTAAAAAAAAAAAATTAATACATAATTTTTTAATGTAGTAGAATTAGTTTCCGAGAAAACAAAAATAAGTAGAATAGTAAATATTAAGCAAAAATCGCGTTTTCTTCGAATTTTAATATTATTGTTAATGAGCCTTTTTTATAATATTGTTAATGAGAAAATTAGTGACAACAAAATAAAACCACAGTTTTCTAAGTTACGCCACAAGAATCGTGCCAATAATGTTGACAATTATTCGTTACAGATTGGATAATTATTGAAGTTAATTACTGAATGCACCATATACAAAAAAAAAAAAATAATAAAATAAAATAAAACTGTATTTTATCATTTGTATTAACAGTGCGTTTGTTGTAATTGTGAATTTCATCGGCACGAACATTTTGTTCCTAAACTTACAATTACATAGATAAATAACTTCATGAACAATGTATGCATATATTGTTATTTACAGTATTTTTGTTAATAAATTAAAAATTCAATTGTCGTGAATCGATCGATAAAGTCCAAATAAATTTTTTAGGTACTGATCAGTACGGGTTTTCATGTCCAATGAATCGATCCCGAGAAATAAATTGTAAAAATTCACAGAGAATGCGATTTTTACCAAAACGTTTGTCAAGTTTACAAACCTTATTTTCAGTTCTAGTACGTTTGTAATGGCCGTTTTGGTTTTAAATGACATAAAAAACTATTCACAGATTCGAAAACTACCATCGACAGATGTCGATAGCCGCCACAAATTCGAATCTTCGACATCAATCATGCTTATTGTTTTTTCTAATTAATATATTTTCAATACAAATTCGGAAAAACATTGCTCGGCAGAAATTCGAACTCGCAACTTGGAAACGTTCTGTTTAAGAAGCCAGCACGATAACCACTTACCCATCGGCGCCCCTATTATTATTATTATTATTATTATTATTATTATTATAAATATATATAGTACATATATTATATATATTATATATATTATATATATAATTTAACTGTATAATATTTATATATATATATATATTTGTGTATATACGTATTTATATTTATTTATTTATTATTGTTATAATAAATATAATAATAAATAAATTATATAAAAATAAAATACAAAAAATATATTTGACTGTGTACGAAAAGAAAATCGTTTTAATGGCATTGGTATTCTGTGATAACGTCGAGCATACGTAGACGTTATATGTCAACGCGACAGCTGTCATTTACGTACGTTTCGATGTACGTAAATGCATTAAAATTAAATCATATATATAATCATAGATTTCCGACCTCTTAGATATACTTATTGCTACTTAATTACATAATTTCGAAATTGAAATATTTTTAAAAGACATTGCTCCATATTACAGTTAATTGTAATACTAAAAAGACCAAGAATAATAATTCAAGGGAATACTTATAGCCTTCGCAATATATAATGTATTATAACTAGCCCTATAGGTGAAACCGATATAGAATTTTTCTTATAAACATTTCTGTCGATCGTCTTCTTTTTTACCGCATTGTTGAAGTGTAATTATTCATTATTATCGAAATACCATGCAAAGTTCAAGATTCACTTCGTTATCAATAAATACCTTTTATTACAGAACTTTTTTGTTCTATTTTCGTTAATTATAATAATATGTAATGACTTTGATTTCTTTCCGTTTTTATTCGCTTCGCCGTATATTGGCGCCGGTAACTTAATGTCTATTCATCGTAATACAAGAAGTGATAGAAAATGGCAAAGATTAGTGAAAATAGTAAATATAACTTGGGAAAATAAGTTGTGTTTTGAAACGACGATAGCTAAGAAAATATACTTAAAATCATAAACAATAATTTATCTAGTCGAAAATCTTAAGATGGTGTGACCGACGTTCAAAACCGCCGATATGTCCATGTATGTATTGTTTATCGTTGTTGATTTTCGAACTCGGATCTCGATTGTAAAGTTTGCTTGCGAGGAAATCTGTCTGTGGGCATCTTAAAAATACGAATAATCTCGGAGATTATTGCTATAAGCTTGGCTCCTTTTTTCCGAGCGGCGAAAAACAAATCGCAAGGTTCTGAAAACTCGCTTATCGTATAGTGGCTAGTCATAATATGTCTATTTACAATGGTCCCCAAAGTGACAACGTCATCGCCGGAAAAATGTCAGGATGATTCTTGATGGAAGGTCCACTGTAATTCAGGCAAACACTTGGCGCCGAGTTAGCCGTTTTTCTTTTCATAGATAATCTGTCTGAAGTAGTGATGATCACAAATTTTGCTTTCAAACGACAAACAATAATAAAAAGGAAAATATAGAGCCACGTTGCATATTTTGGTTCTTTCTTTTTGGCACATACTTCCGCACAAAGTCACTCTAGCAAAATAGCCGTATAATCTTGAGAAATTATTTACGTAGATCGAGAGGTTATGAAAATAAGAAATGAACGAATCTTCGACAAATTTTGCGTCCTCCTTTAAATAACCTTGAAGTCGATGTATTATTTGACGCGTTTCAGTTTGACGTGTGATCCGCTCATTTTGTGTTTTCAATTAATTGTAACGTTCAGTTTTGGAGATACTTTGTACAAGTGGATCAACAAAATTGAACATCCACAAAAATTCAACATAGTCGCGAAAGATATAGAAATTACTACATGTATATTAACTGATGAAAGTCGAAAAATTAAAAAAATAAACCAAGAATAATGTTTATATAGACTGCATACAACAAGATATGATAATCCACAACTATATATCTTATCATATTCGCTTTTTATCGCTTTTCAAATTTGGAAAAATCGACAAATCCGTCGAAAGATCGAAAAATATTATTTCATTCAATATTTCCACAAGGCTTCTAAAACCCAAGCGCCGGTGTACGTGGCGGAAAGATAAAAATCTAGACATGCAGAAGATGCATGTTAAGCCCGAGCTGCAAACGTGGCTTAAAATGTTTAGCAAATAAGGCAACAGGGCTGTAGGTAGTATAGTGGTATAAGGATTTTTCTCGGTATATTTGAATAGATCGAGAAAATTACATTTATTTTCTCGGTATACATTTTAAGCGTTTCGCATAATGGCGTTACTAACGATGTTCGAGACAAATTTCTGATATTTTTTTTAAATTCTAAAAAATAAATTTTATTAATAAAACGATAGTAGTTATATTCATGATAATATGTGCGTTTATATATATATATATATATAATTATATTTAATAATTTATGAAAAATCGAAAAATGTATAAAATAAATAAAGAACCAAATTTGTAAATTGCAATTAATAATTATAATTATATTAAATATAATAATAAATAAAATATAAAAAATATATTTGACACTTGACGAAGAAAATAACGTTTTACTGGCAATATATTCGGCAATAACGCCGAGCATACGTGGACATTGTATGCGTCAACGCGACAGCTGTCATTATCTATATATATTTTTTCTTCGTGAAGTGTCAAATATAGTTTTTGAATTTTATTTTTATGAATTTTATTTATAATTATATTTTGTTATTTTTTATTTTAATAAAATATTTTTATATCATATAGTTAATGCAAAAAAAAAAGATATATTTGGCACTTCTCACGAAGATATTTATATATATTTAATATGAAAATATTTTGTTGCAATATAAAAAAGCAACAACAAAAATGTAATAATAGAAACACATTTATTTATTTACTTATATTTATTTATTATATTTATTATCATTATTATTCATTATCGAAGAATCTAAAAGTATATTTTTCTCGTTTATATTCTGGTTATCATTTTTATTATTATCATGTAGTGTTTAAAAAAAGTTTAAAAAAAATACTTTTTAACGTAACTCGTATATATATGTATCACCATAATAAACTATGAAATACTTAATTTTCTTCATTATTACAAAATCGGAGTATTATTTATTTACACTATACACTTTGAAAATATTCATCATTAAGAACATCACTTTTTGTCTATTATCGAAGTAATATATAATGTTATGTTAAGATCTGAATAAAATTTCATATGTAAGATACAGACTTACATCACAATCGGTTCAAAATTGTCGAACAATAGGATCGAACGAGAAAAGCAGAAAAATCATCGCACCTTTTGCGAAATTGATATAAGGGAATAGGATCTGAAGAGTTTCTCACAGTCGACTGTATTACACATAAAGCAAGCGTCATACATGAATTGGCGAACGGTGCGGGTGCGTTTATTGTAAACTAACCCGCAATGAATCGTTCGGATTAGTAGGACTAAAGGGAAAGAATTAGAGCCTCCCATATAATCTCAGAAATATAGAACCATATATTCATAAATATCATTCAGAATTCGAAATCTTGTATGCAAATTTCCTATATAAGTCGTCTTTATAGTAAACTGCATTTTTCTAACAATTTTTAAAATAATTTTTAAAATAATTTTTTAATAATTTATTTGAAAATATTCAATTAATATATTTTATATTATGTTTATTTTTTAGTTTGTATGAATTCGACATAACATTAATATATCGTGTAAGATTCGAATTTTTTAAGCTTAGGGTTGTGAACAGGTATTACAACGCACATTTAAAATGTTTAAAAATTGATATCAAACCACATATAAATGTTATTAAAATACAAATATAAAAATATAACAAAATATCTCACAAAAATTACCAACTATTTGTACGTATAGTTGAAGACATCAAATAATTTTGAGGTTTTTTTTTACTGAACTATCCTCAAAAACAAATATCCAATTGGTGTTTATTAGTTTAGTAATTTTTTATGAAAATTCAGTTAAAACAAATTTATATATGTATGTATAGAAACGTATAGAATATTGAATTTGGTTATTCTTTATAAGAAAATATTGATGTCATATATTCTGTTATATTTCTGTTATAATAAGTCGTTTATAAAGATTATATACCTTATATATACTACGACACCGCCGTATAAAATTCATTAGAATAGACTGGCTAATCGGTATTTAAAGAATGAGATAATATAATTATATAGCCGATTAGTTTGTTGGCAATTCTGATGGACTGAAGAGACCATTGAAGCGTCACTTGAGAAAGGATCCACCGAAAAGTATAGCTCGATCCGATCCATCGAGCTATCGAATTTCTCAGTCTTTCTCAAATACAATATCGAACGGCTACCGAGGGCAGAACCAGTCAAGTGCGATCTGTCGAAAATGATATATATATCTCCACTTTTTGCCTTTTTACCTCACGGTATATAACAGTAACTTCTAAACGATTTAATTCCGCGTCATTCTATATCTCAATTACCAACAATCGATTTGATCGAAACAATGTATAGCGCGATCGAACGGAATTCTTCGATTAGGATTGATGTGATAGCGATTGTTATAAAGACCCAAATCAATTGCTGCGGTATTACCAAATAGATATAAATATATATACTTAGTAAAATCTCTTCAATTATATATAAAATAGATTTATTGGAAAAATTCCACTCTCGTATATACGCTCGAAAGAATAGAAATTCAAAAAAGAAAATTATTTTATAAAATAATAAATTAAATTAAATTCTTTTTGAAATCAAATTTGCGAATCGTAATTTCACCTATTTTGGAAATATTCGGACCTTTTCATGACATATATTTATATTATATCTGTCGGTGACCTTTTCTTGAAACGAGTTTTCTTTGAAAAAGTTCTAATTTTTATTGTCACCGTTTTAATATATATATATGAAAGCTTTATTATATATAATAAAACATCTGTATAAAGTCATATATTACACGAGCTACTTTTGCATATTGTATGGCATCATAAATTATTTTGAAAATGTAAACTAGGGGCCTCGCCCCTGCGGCCTTTGGCCGCCAACCCCACCAAGGGGCTCTGCCCCCTGGACCCCCGCCTTGCGTCAGGCGAAGTAAAAATTTATAAAATGCCTTTGACAGACACAAGAAGAAAAAGTAATTTAAAAAATTTCGATTCGATATGCATTATTTTCAAAATAAATGTTATAAAAAGTTGCTTTTGTTCATATCGCGATAAAATAAATGTTTCATAACTCGAAATATCATAAAAGAATACTTATACAAGTCATTAAAGTTTTCGATACCATTAACTCCACTGAAGTTCCCAAATGTCAATTTTCGAGGACTTTTCCACCAAGCATTTTCATATTATTTGTGCCAATAAAACAATGTCTGACTCATGACACTCGACGTAATATTTCATGTTCTAGCAAAATACGACCTTAGAATTTTTCAAAATCAGTCAAGACATCTCTTGTTTGCAAAAAAATAAAAGGATTTTTTTCTACCAGCACAATTATAGATGTAGAATTTGTATATAAAATCAGCAATACAATATGTATATAATATCCTGCTCCAAATAGAAATCCTTCAAATAGAGAACCTGCTCTAAGATTTTTTTGTTGACATTTTGAAAAATTACAGAAAAATTCTGCAAACTAATACATTTTTTGGTGAATTTTAAAACTTTTTTAGTCCTTGTCAATTTTTTATCAAAAGAATTTTTTCAATGAAAAAAATCTCGGACGTGACATATTTTTTTTCTCTCCAAAACTATCAACTTTTGGAAAAAGGCAGAGAATAAAAATAATTTGAAAATTTGTCAAAATGTCACAAAAACAAAAATCTACAAAAATGCCGGTGTATTTCTTGATGAATTCTTAGAACATTTCAATCTTAGCTTTTTCGAAAAAGGTCGAAAGTTTGACGTTACATTAAATTAAAAGAAAAACAATTCTTTATTTAGAACTCTACATATCTTAAGATGTAGGACTTGAAAACACTTTATTATACAGAAAAATATATATTACCAGTTCCTTATAAAAATTTGCGATCTAAAATAGATTTTAATCGAAAAATTCGCATGGAAATAATTGTTTATAACTATCTTGAAATCTTGTCAGTAATATATCTTTAATCTCTTAAGTGTTTATAAACATTAATTTTAGACAAATTCTGACAGAACACGGAATTTCGCCGTTACCAGTCTAATTACCATTATAGGCATACCACTCGAAAATATATATTTTCGAATGGTATAAAAGAAAAAATAGATGGAATTTCATGGAAGATTGACGACATTTTGTTTCGGTAATTTTATAATAATTCAACTGCATGAATACAATTACTAATTGATTTTTTCGAGTACCAAATATTCCTAAAACTTAATTACTATGTTTCAATTCGAATAATCAATTATTTGAAAAATATTAACGAAAATTACTCAAAAAGAATATATAAAACATTTTCTTGGAAAGTCTGTTTGAAATAATAAGCAAGCAAATTTATTGAAAAAAAAAAAAAATGAATGTCTCAACTTTTACATATACATATAAGAAGAAGAATATAGTGCGATCGGTAGGGGGCCAATTAGCCTTAGAGGGCAGAAAGGGCCGCAATATAAAAAAAAAAAAAAAAACATATAAGAAGCGATTTATGTTGTGATACAATTTATAATTTACAGAATAGAAAAGTTACTCACAAAATTGTGCCTTACTAAATTTGTTATGTTATCAATTCGCATAAGATGTTTATAATTGTGATTGACACATATAGAGTCACAATGAAAATTGTAGCTGAAAATACGAATAGTTCCGATAAATGTAATTACAATCACTTTTTTTCTTGAAAGCTAGTTATTTAAAAGTTTGATAATATATTATTTATTTATTTATTTATTTATTTATTTATAAACGGACATAAACTGCCCTTACATAAGCATTATAGAGAACTCATGATAAGAGACAGATCTTTTTATCATTTGAAGATGAAGTTTCATGTTATGCCAATATTTGCTGCCACATTTGTGCGAAAAATGTCACTTTTCCCATTCACGAAAGTTGGACAAGAAAATTACAGTTCTTTTTGACTCCACAAAGTCGGCAGGATTTTGAAAAAGAAATATAATAGAAAAATTTTAAAATAAAAAATTTAAATTATTCTGGAAAATCGATCAAAAATTCGTCTTCAAATATTTGAAAATCACTGTCGAGTTCCATTTGTGGGACCATTTTTCAAAAATATTCAAAAAAGTATTATTTATCGCTTCACATTCTGGAAAATGTTCTTTTCGAAAATACGATGGCCAATCCTTGCAGAGATTTTATTCGAGATACCGATGCTCAAAGACAAAATGACCCTTTTCCATTCAAAGTCCCATATATCAGCGAGAAGTGGTCGTAGCAAGGTCTACAAACAAAATTTCGAAAATTTTTCATTTCGTTGTTTTCACCAGGGTAGCGCAATACACGTTTCTTTGAAATGTTTTTCGTCTTAAGATCTCAAAACTGGAGACTTCAAAACTAGACGACCATTTTTATAACTAAGATACAGCCATTTGAAAAATTCCTAAAACTTTGGACATTTTATATTATTTTTTGTTTCCTTCATATTTTCCGTTAGCGTATAAAATCATTTTTTACCTTAGCTACTAGCCGTAAAGTTAACCCTTCACTTCATTATTTAATGTCGAAAACCTTGCAGAAATGGAAACAGTCGGTACTAAACATGGATATCATGGGATAGTCGCACAACGCCTTCCTGGTCGCATTTCAATTTCAAACATAACTTATCGAAACACGAAAAGAAATCTCATTCAAGTCAAAAGTTTCGCACTGGAGTAGTCAATAATAAATTTAGGTTATCGCGGCTAAAATGTTCACCTCTTTCGTTATTCCCCGTCATCGAACTTGACAAATAAGAAAACGTCACCTGCATGAAAACGCCACGTAAATGAGACACGTATAATGAACGTAACTTGTCCAGTCATTTATGCCGATACTGCCAACCGTCAAACTACACTAGCCAGAGTTCGATTTTTTATTAATCGATGTCGTTAATCACACGGCAGATGCATTAAAATTTAATATACAGGCGTTTAAAATTCCAATCTCATCGACGACGTTATATAATGAACAATTCAATTTATTATTTTATTAAAATAAAAAAACGTACGGCAAATAAGGACATCGCATATCGACGAGGAAATTGAAAAAATATTAAAAGTCGCCATTTTTAAAATTTTCCTATCCGGGAAACCATGTATACACACATATATATACGAGAAAAATCATACAAAAAATATGGCGACTTTGAATTCGTAAAAAGACGCGAATCGCGTGAAAATGTAAATTTTCAAATTTTTATGACGTTTGAATACGAATCCAAAATGGAGGATTTAAAATTCAAAATGGCAGAACTATCTCTGTAAATTTCTTGGAGTGAAATTTCACTCCACAAAAAGTGAAAATTGAGCCACTCTTCAATAGAGTGAACTTTCACTCTGTAAGAGTGATATTTCACTCTTTTTGGAGTGAGATTTCACTCTACATTGGAGTGAGTCGAATAATTTTCACTCCATGTCACTCTTAAAGAGTGAAAATTCACTCTTTTACAAGAGTGGCTCAATTTTCACTCTTTATGGAGTGAAATCTCACTCCAAGAAATTTAGAGAGATCATGATTTTTCGAGCTCGATATTCCATAAAATTTTTTCAATTTTCACCATTTATCGTGAAATTAAGTTCGATTGATCTTCAGTCAACGTCCATTTAGTACGGTTGTCAATGTTGACGGCGAAAAATGCAATCGATACACTCTAAACTTCTTGAAGTGGAATTTCACTCCACAAAGAGTGATAATTTATCTACTTTTGTAAACAGAGTGAAATTTCACTCTGTTTGGAGTGCAAATTCTTCGACTCACTCCAATGTAGAGTAAAATTTCACTCCAAAACGTGTGAAATATCACTATATGAGAGTGAAAAGTCACTATTTCGAAGAGTGGCTAAATTTTCACTCTGTGTGAGTGAAATTTCACTCCACGAAATTTAGAGAGTGACGTATGTCACATCGACATCTGATTATCGCATGTTCGGGCGTTGATAATAAATCGAACGATCATTAAATAGTAGTTGTGAAAGAATTTGATCGATTTCTAAATTAAAGACATGCATATATATATATATATATATATATAAATTGTCAACGTCCGCACATGCGATAATCAGGTGTCAATATGGCATATGTCATCGGTTGCATTTTTCGTTGTCAACGTTGACAACTATGAAAAATCGACGATAACTGTATATAACTATATATAACTATATATAGATTTAGTAAAAAAATCGAATTTGAACAAAAAAATGCAAAATTTTAAATTCATTCAAAAAATGCACCTAAATATTCAGACGTTTGAGAAAATGGAAATTCTGCATAATTTCCGACACATTCCCATGTCTATAGCTTAACAATTCGACGTAAAGGACCACTTGAATATACAAAGCTGAGATCCAATTAAAACGATCAAAGAGGGCGGCGCCTCACAGATGTCGTACATATATAGCGCGACCAAATACGTATGCGATTAACGTACATAAGTCAATTTCCCGAAATTCCCGGCTGTCAATTTTTGCTCGACTGTGCCCGCATGTAAGCGCTAATTGTTGATAAGTGACCAAATATATACATATATATACATATATACATATATATGCTGGAAACGCGATGTCAGAGTTGTATATAGCCGCAACCTTTCCATTCGCGCCTTCCGGCTGCCACGGCAAAGAGAGGAGAAAAATTCACATCCCTACCACCGTGTATATTATATACCGGAGCCACGACAGCGTCGGCCGCAATGCGCCGCTCCGCCCGGCGAGAAATAGTCCGCGAGTCGGCCAAATATTTTCAAAAATCTCTCGAAGTACGCCAGGACACTCGCTGAAAATCCGCATACGGCACCGATTAGCGTAATGCTCGATAATTCGGGACTTTGTCCGGCTCGAAATGACGTAAATTTCGAGAAATCAGCAACATTATGGGAGTCTCGATCGGGCGCGGCATCTGACGCGGAGCACCCGCGCGTTTCTTCAGTGCCGTACGGCCGCTCCTTCGGGGCCCTGCACTTTACGAACAAAATTTTTGTTTTCAATTTGTAACTTTGACATTTAAGTTTGACGTTTGACGTTAAAATTTGATATTTCACGTATGACGATTGGCGTTTATGTTTGATGTTTGCTTTTATCGTTCAAGTTTGACGATTGGAGTATGACGTTTGAGATTTGACGTTTGACGTTTGACGTTTGACAATAAAAATTCAATTCATTAGAGACTTTATAATCGATGACTGCGCTTTAAGGGAAAATATGTATTAAAAAAATATATATATTATATAAAAATATAAAAATGTTTATATATGAAGATTTGTTCATGAAATAACAATTATTTAATCATTCTTACGGGCGCATAAAACTGAAAGTTTAAAAAATGTTAATCCGACTTTGCGTTCAGATAATTGTAAAGAGGCTTAAAACTTCGGGATTGTTCGCTCAGTGGGATGCCAATTTATTTTTGAAACAATTCTATCATCAATCATTGATCGTTTGCAAGAAAATGCAGGTTTAAAAAAAAAATGCGCTTGTCGTTCGGGCGACAAGACGACGGTCAAATGTCTGAAAATGTAAGGGTTTTTCGCCCCGTGG
Organism: Trichopria nigra; assembly: GCA_030522945.1. Lineage (NCBI taxonomy): Eukaryota > Metazoa > Arthropoda > Insecta > Hymenoptera > Diapriidae > Trichopria > Trichopria nigra. The sequence continues at coordinate 21,482 of JAPYZR010000148.1, read as the reverse complement.
GATATGCCATTTTCTTTTTGAGATTATTCAATCATCAATCATTTCTCCGGGCGCGTAAAACGGCACGTTTTGAAAAAAAAGCATGTTAATTCGAAGTTTTGTTACCAAAATATAACTTGCAGAATTCGACAATGAACAAATTTTCACAAAATGTTTCGCATAAAGTTTCATAGCTTAGACGTCTGGCAAAACAAAAATCTATTTTGTTACGTGAACGTTTCAGAAGTTAATCTGTTCCTTCGATTATTTTTTTTTTTTTTTTTTTGTTTTTTTTTTGAATTATTATAAAATTAGTATATGTACGCACCGAAAATAAATTAATTGTTACAGCAACCATACAAATTATTACGTCAACCAGAACAATGGTTGCATCAGCTTTAGTATGGTTGCCCCAACAATACTTCTTTTTGCGTGTACGTATACAAACTGAAAAAAATTTGTTATTTTCAAGTAAATAGTTTTTTTTTTTTTTTTTTTTTTAATAAAAAGAAATATTAAATGTGAAAAAAATTGAAAACCGTTCAAAATTTTAAAATTTGATCAAAATATAGTCGAATTGGAATATTCACGGAGAGAACAAATTATTATTTGCTACCACTATTTAAAAAAGTTAAAATACCTAATATTCGCATATATGTGTAAAATTGGAAGAATTATAGAGTAATTTGGAAAATAGTTTGTCGCAGAGACGATAAAGATGATATTGTTATAATTAAAATTTCAATTTCAATTACAATAGAAACAAAACTTTTAAAAATTGTATTAAATACATATGACATATGTGATATATATATTAGGCCGATTGTGTTGATATGTGTGAGGTTGTGTATGGGTGATGTTGATGTTTATGTTTATGTGTTGTCCTGTGTGAATGGTGATGATAAACCTTGCTACTTAAACCGTAATGGTATAGAAGCAAGTAAAACTAACCTATGTCTATGTGTATACATATATAGACATAGGTTAACATAAAAAATATATATATGTATCATAATTAAAATTTCAATTATTTAAATTTTATATATATATATATCGTAATTAAATAGTATAGACATAATTTTTAAAAGTAATAAGGATAAATTAAAAAAAAAAACATTTCAAATCAACATTTTTCTATTAAGCATAAGAAACCTATTCAGTACTTTTAATTAGTTGATAAATATACAGAGCCTATGTCTAAATGTACACTGCATTTACATGGGATCACGCATGAATTCGAATAAAAAAAAAATTAAAATTAAAATTAAAAAAAAAAAGTTTATTAATCCTAAACGCTCGCAATATTTCCTTTAAGCAAAATTCAGATTATTAGCCAATGACAATGTCGACGTTGTTACTAAAATGTGAATGCGCATAACGAAAATGCGCTCAAAATACGAATAATCGATATGAAATTCTTCAAAATTCGATACTTAATTTATCGATAAATTAAAATCTTAATGTTTTTTTTTTTAATTGTCTTATTTCTTCGAGGAATCGACATCATATCATTTTTTGTAAATGAGGAAAATACTAAAATTTAATGAGATACTATACAAACGATTTGTGAGTGTAATTAATGGAATTCTCTCGATTAAATAATTCTTTTTTTTTCATTATAATTTGATGTTTACCATTATGATAATTTAAAATATGCAACTCATCATATTTGCCCTTTAATGTTTATTACACAATATTTCTCTCTATCAATGTTAATTCTTGGTATTGTATCTTTTAAACGTTACAAACGTTAATATTTATCATTTAATATTTGACATGCATTTGTTTAAGGATTTATATATTTTCTTTTTTTTTCTTTATTTATTTATTGTCTCATGTACTTGAAACGTTATTAGAGACTGATACAGATTAAATATAACTTTATTGTATATGTAAATATATTATATGTTGTAAATATATATATATTGTATATGTAAATATAGTATATACACTGTGTGTTTGTGAAATTGTTTAACATACACACACACACACACACACATATATATATATAACCTATAAAATTTTAAAAGAAATATATTTTTATAATCTGCTACTACTATAACTACTAATGTTATAAAATGCTCTAAGAATGGAACGAATATTTCTAGAATTTGGAAAAGAAGGATAACATCGAAAGACAATATATAAAAGTGAAACAAAATATACTCAAGTATACAAGAATCCATAAAATTTAGTATATGTATAATTATACATATACCTGTATATACTGTAAATATAATATTTCTTATATACATATCACCTATTGTAACACATAAACATAAACATATAGAAATCACCCAAAGATTAAACATATGTTTTTAAACATTTTTTTAATTTTGCAAGGCATCAAATTTGATCATCAGTTTCTCTTGACTTGTAACTGGGAATTGAACGCTCTTTATCTTAAAAGACTCCTAATTGACTGGAGAATGAACTTACATCCACAAAATTCCGAAATATATATAAACATATATATGTATAAATTTATATTATTTTTTTTTTATTGTAGTACGTATATTATAAAAATTTATACTTGTAATAAATTTATATGTTTTATTTCGATGTTATCCTTCTTTTCCAAATTCTAGATAAATTCGTTCCATTCTTAGAGCATTAGTATAGTTTGTCATCCTATCGTATAGATAAACCAATGACATTTCTTATCCAAGTCTATACAAATTTTTTCTTTTCAAATTTTATAGTTAATAAATCGGAAAAGATGTGTTGAATTTCTCACTAATAATCATTTACCAAGCAATATGGAAAATTCCTATTTCTACAGTGATGAAATAATGAGTCGTTTTTTAATCCCTTCAAAAGTTTTGAGATATCGTAGTTAATTAAGCTCAATGATAAAATTTAATTAATGCTACTTATATAAAAAAGTATTCGTTTATATCATATCATATTCTCTAAACTGACAATCGTTAAAATAATTTAACACTTTTAACACTTTTCCTTACTCAGTGATTCAAAACCGTACAGACTACATAACTAAAAAAGAGGCGACTTATATGTAGTCGAATTGAACAAATTAGAAAGAATTATAAAATTTATTCACATCTTCTTTTCGTGAATAATAAAAAAACATTTGTTAAACAGTTTTATTGCAAAAGAAAAAGAAAAAAAAAAAGGATTTAAAAATTGTCGTTACGGATTCGAACCCTTTTATTTCTATCAAGAGTGTATATGTATGCAATGGAAATCACATAATGGCATCCTGTGTCATGTAACGTATATTTTCTTTCCAGTTACGGCACTATACCCAACACCCATACTTAATATACAATAAAAGACAGTTTTTATTAAAAATGCCACGGCAGAATTCACAATGACATTAACATTAAACACTTCGTAACTAGCAAATGCAAGTATTATCAGTTTGCATATCAATTTTCAAAAAAAAAAAAAAAAAAAAAATGAAATACCCGTATCAGGATACCTTAACAATGGTCTCATAAGGTATAATCGTGGTTTTAATTGAGATCATCCATGGGCTGGTGAAAATTAATAGGGAGATATACTCGATTGATAATACAAATTACGAGTTTCATTGTATACTCCGAGTATATTTATACGATTAATCGCCATTTGGCTATATGGTTGAAGAATCACCGTATATACCAAAGGAAGGTAATTTTTTAACAATTATTGCAAAAATATCGTGTACGATTGTATAAAATCTATTCATTTTACAAATTGCTCGTTTTGCGGAAATCCTGGATATTCACAGAACGTTATATTTGCATTCGTCTATATTTAGAACGAAATATTATTGTATATTTGTTCTATTTGCATAATTTTAATTGCTGCAGTTGTAAAACATTACATAGTTCGTTGTCTAATTTTTACGTTACCTTCGATCATTTTCTTGCTACAAAAGTTATATACGTTTTTAGGTTATGTGGGGCACATTACCCATTACACACAACCTTTTAATTCGTTCTTTTCAAAATTAAACGTCAACATTATTTTTATTAAAAATGATAATAATTAATGAACGTACAAAAGAAAAAACTGTTACTATTGTATTTAAAACAATAAAAATTACAAACAATAAGTACTAAAAATAAATTTTTTAATTACACCTTTTGACTGCCATTTATAGAATTTAACTAATTTGTAAAATGCCTCTATGCTCTCTTTAATTATATATTATATGTTTACAATTCTTTACCCCCTCTTACCCTCCATTTAAATGTTTTCTATAAAAACATTTAAATGAAGGAGGTTGTATATGACGTTAAAAAAAAAAGAAAAACTCATTAATATAGAATAAGCAGGGAATATTAGCGCGAGAGCCTTGACCACTTGACGTTACTATTATCACCGAAGAACTTAATTTGTAATAAGAGTTAATGTATATATATATATATATATATATAACGCTAATATCCACATGTAATTCGCGAAACTTCAATGACATAATTTAATTACTTATTAGGTGCAACCAGTGATTTATCGGGAAAGGCTACTATGACGTGAAATTTTGTATTACATATATATACCAAGAACTACAATTCTGATTTGAGATAATGATATATATATATATATATATATATATATAATACTTATGTCTGCGATAAGAAAAGGCGCCACTGTTCACATAAGCTCGACTCGTGACCTTAGCTTACATAAATGTGTTCAAATTGATTTCGCACGCTCGTATTCGTATACCGCGAATATAGAATTATAATTACGAGATAAGGGAGAACTAAAAATGATACGAAAATGAACGTATCTCTCTCCTGTACCTGTCTCTCTCTCTCTCTCTCTCTCTCTCTCTCTCTTTGTACACTACAGCAGATTAAGTAATCCAAATTCACGTTAAAATCGTATCAAGATAATTTGCTTTGATTACAGCCAAACAATGTACAGACCTACACGAGCGTGCAATTTTGGAGCTTGATACCGTTACGAACTTGCGATAACGAATCAAGCACGTGTCGCTTAGCGAGGTGTCAAAGAGGTATATGTATATATATGCCGTTGGGTGGGCTCGCGTTAAATGTATACAGTCGTAAATGTCAAACGACTATAATACACATGGAAATTTGTTAATTCGTACGTTATACGAACGTTTATCTATCTTCGTATATCAAGAGCCGATGTAGATGTACTATAGATTATAGATAAAATAACACGTTCGAGAATAGATTTACAACGCGACTTTTATTTCATCAGTCTATATACAGTCGTTTATACTGAGCACAAGTATATAATATGTTGTGCTATTAAATAAAAATTAAAACGAATACATTCGAAGCGTTACTGTTTTTGACTTCTTGTCATTATGTATATATTTAATGTCGAATACATTTATACGGCAAAATTTACTTGAAAATAGATCTATTAATAAAGTAATCAATAAATTAATAGATCAAAAAGCTTACTATCGCTATATTTTAAATATATATATTTATTCACATAGAATTTTATATACAAAGTAGATTATATATAAAGTATATAAAGTGCATACTATAGAGTATATATAAATAACGTACAATAAATAAGTATTTCTTATTTAAAATCAGGGTTGATGATCACATAATCATTTCAAAATGATGTTTCGTCACAGTAAAATGGAATTTTGCGCTTAGTTTCTGGGACGCAAAATGCGATTTTGCACACTTGTAGGGGCAAAATGAAACTGGTGTATAATTTATCATTTTGTATATGAATTAATAAAATTTCGATGCTGCTCCTATTTGCGACTATACTGTATAATGAAAAATACTATTTCGGTCGTTCTGAGTTGAATGACATTCTTTATGAATACCGAACATACTCGAAGGATGTTGGTTCCAAATTGTATATAAATTTGTATTGTTATCCTGTATATTAAAATAGTATAATATTCAGGTTGAGTTGTGCTTAATTAATAGTGAAAAGTTAAATTAAAAAGTTAATTTATTGTTAACTCTACTAAGCTATTTTTTAAATCGATGACCTTTTAACGTAACTTAGTGTCTTTTTGCTTAAGTCATTACATTCGATTAGTTAAGTCCCGTAAACTGTCGATTTTTTTAGCACTGAGGTCATCAAAGTTGACAAAATTCAATCATTTCTAAAGTAAAATTTATCGTACTTTCCGATTCTATGCCTTAGAATTACAAAAAAATGCGATCCGAAAAAGGTACGTTTGACTATTTAACAAAACATCTAATTTTTCAACTAAAAGTGTTCTATTTTTATGTGCAATGAAAATCTGACGAGGAGAACCATGTGCAGTGAAAATTTTGCATCCGCGGACATAAACTTAAAAATGTATACAGGAGTAAAAATAGAATTTCAAAATATGGCGATTTCATTTTCGATTATTCTACAATGCGAAAAGTTTCATACTATGTACACTGTTTTCAATTATATTAATTTCAATTATAACAAAATAAGTTTGTGTATACGGATTTTTGGGATGGCTGATCATGAATCTGATGTAAAATTTGGAAAAATTCTAAATAACGGATCCAATATGGCTCTAAAACTTATTCAGTTTATACAACTGTATATATATTATTTCCATGCAGATTTACATATTACGGTTATTGTATACAAACTTTTCACACCTTTACGCGGCAATTGTCGCAACGATTCTTCCGGAGAATTGCATAATTTCGATTTTGAAGATTATCATTATGCAATATATCAACGGCATTGATATTATATCTTTCTTTATTGTCGTACGTTCTTGTATACGGAACTGTACACGAACTAACGAGAAGGAATCATAACCGTATAAGTTTTGCAAAATTTGAATGATGAAAAATTTACTGAAAAAATTGAACTGTCATATTTTGAACTCTCCAACTTTTAATAAAGCCAAATTTCTAAAAATATTTGTAAATTTATCACAATATTTTAAGACATTTTAGACAGATATAGAATTTTTCTAAATCTATATATTGACATTAAATGATTGCGTTTCAGAAAAGTAGGGGTTATCACGTGGCTATATATACACGAAGATGCATCGTCGCATTCGCGCATTGTCGTAGTTGGTCATTTCGAAAGAATCAATGCATAGCTTATCATTTTCCTGACAGTGCGTATATATACACATATAGCGTTACCGGTCAATGACGATTGGTCAGTAGGGAATCCTGTGCAGCCCTTGACACACAAAGTTACACAAGCACGAATACTACAGTAGCGCGCGCGAAATCGCTGTCAGATAGCGCCGGCCACCGTTATGCAATTGTTAGCGCTTGTAAAGACTGCAATGGTGGCATTTCGCATGTGTTATGGGGAAAAGCGTTCAACTAACCTCGAATCGCATATATACGAGTCCGTTGTCAAATATATAATGAGACAATAGAGAGTTCATTTTTACATCCAGCATGGCGCTCATATAATATATACGGGACCTCTCAAACGACTGTGGGAAAGTTGACGTTCATTGTGCGTAAATTCTGCTATTGGGAACCGAAAATCGATGTCGAATGGCCATTGAAAATTATATCAGCAGTTTTTTTTTCTCTATCCCTGATTTTATGTAATAGAAATTGTATATATATATATATATATTTTTTTTTTTTAAATAAAAACAACAAATTCGTAATAAAAAAAAGATCAGATTCTATGGATTAATAATTGACTAAGATTACTGGATGAGTGCAAGAGAATGAAACATTTTTCATATATATAAATCTTAACTATGATTATAAACTTTTCTGAAAAATTATAAAAGAGTAAAGTTTTTTACGGCGTCATTTTTGAATAAAATATCGTTACAAGTAAGCATCTGTTTTTTCGATGCAAACATTATTTCATTACAAAGTCTGGATAATGTTATATTTATATACAAAAACGTAATCAGAATGTCTCGTGTACTCTACGCAAATAGCAAATTTTAATTCTTATATATGACCTTTATTGCAGAATTTTAAGAGAGAGTTCAGTTCGCAATTTATGATTACTTATTTTAGATTAAACATGGATGTCTCTATATTCCATTGTCTTCGACTCACTCGGCATTTTACAATTTTTTGAACAAATCCGTTTCGATTTATTGATTTTTGTTAATAAATTTCGAAAGACAAAAATTTTGCAAAATCCGATGCCACTTCTGCTTGTTCATTCATATGCGAAAATCCAAAAAAATTATATAACGATTAAAACTAGTACGTATTCCGCCTAAAAACCAACATGAAAAGAGGAGTTTCTTATGCAGGTGTGGCAAAAAATACATTTTATCATAGCAAAAGAATTCATAGGAATGAAGAACATGAACGCATTAATAAAAGTTCGGAATTACCGAAATCAAGTATACATCCTCTGCGCCTACGTGACCACACGTAATTTGCGAGTGCGTATTAAAAGGACATATTTAGCGCCCGCGTTGCGAAAAACACGCTTTACAAGCTAGGTGATACGCATGCTATTTTATATGATAAAAGACAACAAGCAATAAGGAAAAAATGGAGCGAGAGTGAAGTCTTTCACATTTTATAATCTTTGGTATGATTGCAGAAATAGATAAATCACGAACTAGATGTAAATATAAGACATTGTTTACAGAATTGTTTACAACATCTCGGTAAGCACGTGATGTCATGACTTCATGAAAAGTGAATCAAATTCAATATCAAACATTTGATGAAAAAAAGTCATTGTTTAATTTTCAATCTTTATATACAATACACATTTCGATGTACAAGCAGATAAATATTACTATATATCACTACTTTGTATTACAGTTCCAGTCATATTGTTGCAACTTATGTTGCATCAAGTCATTCTGTACGCACCACGTGTAGAGAGAGTGGACAACTGTCGCAAAACACAACTGATTTGGGACAAAAGTGTAACATCGGGTAGTACCAACAAGTCCCTTACGGTTTAATGATGGTTGGTCTCTCGTGCGGCGAACTCCATCAGAGAAAGTATAAGAAGCCTCTGGAACGATTTTCGATCTAGAAGATCATTTTTAGGGTTCATATTGTAGAGAATCGTGGCATTTATCGCAGCTTGATCCAGCATTTCCATCCACACTCTGATCACCCATCGATAGGTTGCTGTATTAGTTGTAAATTCATTACAAAGGTCAACGAAATTTTTAGCTGCGTCAGCCGTAGCAGCGTAGTAATGAACTATTTCTGGTAGCCGAGTTACGGAGTGATTCTTATCAGAGTGGTGGAGAGTCGACAGAAAAAGAGCGCATTGTTTTCTCTTTGTCGTATAAGACGACAATGTCAGCGGGCCGTCGAAAAGACGATATCTTGCAGTTTTGTGTCGTCGGGGCGTTCTCACGCTTTTTGGTACATTAGGATCATTTTTATTCAATTTTCCAACCATCGTTAGCGAATGATCCTCCAACATTCTACGAAACAGATTCGAGGAGGTGTATTTATCACCACATGTCACGCAGCGAGTAGTCCCGTGGATGGGTTTAGTGAGTGATCGAATACGACAACCCGGTATATCTTCATCGCTGTCGGCATCTTCGTAAGTTATGCACGGTTGGGCATTGATCATATAATATGTCGCTACGTCATTTAACATGATAATCCTAATACCGGGTAAACGATCGCGAATTTTAAATGAACATCTTCCTTTTAATGTTAAAAGTTTCTCAGCCACAGTGCAATCGCGTGAGGCTTGGTAGCAGCGTTGGCAGTTGTGTAAGTACATGTCCCAAACCTCGCGAATGGGAGCGAATTCATCCGAACCTCGTCTTTCATTCCTGGTGGACTTGTCGTCAAAACGCAAATTCTTCAAGATAAATTTAAATCTATCGGCGGACATTGGAATGGAATCCATTATTTTACTGCATTGTTGAACCCACGCTTTTCCGTCATGGTACGGCAATGATAAGAGGAATCCGCGCATGTACATGAAACATATAACAGCTAAAAGTTCGTACATGGTAATAAAATTGCACGTTCCATATCTTTTGGATCCATCCAAACGGTGGAAACGGTGAATTCTTTCGTTCGTGTGCCGTACAATTTTTTCGAGAATCGCTGGACTCATGATGAAATGCCACGCTTGCAAAGGCGATGTATTCCCAGAAGTATTCGATGGACCAATGAGCCTTGGCTGCAAAGATACTTCAAGCTTCAGACGACCAGGTAATTCCGTTTGAGGTGGCTGGATTTTACTCCATGAATGGTAAAAGGTCAGCTGTAACGAAAGCGTTACCTATAAATTTTTGAACAGTGCGGGCGCTTTTCACGATTTCACGCCCGAGGGTGAAAGCTACGGGCACAAATTCGCGCCCTTCGCATTAAAATATATATTTTATACGTCGGTTCGTATAAAATCGTATAAAATTCGTACTTTTGGTTTTTTGCACCTTCCGTGATATTCATCATCGGATGAGGATATCATTTCTGAACATTCCTCGTCGTCTGTTGAGTCGTAATCAACGAATGTGTTTTCATTCACCGGCATAAAAGCTTTTCGTACATCTGCAGGACGTCGTAATGGTCGTGTATTTGGCATGATCTGCAAAATTTGTTAAAGTAATAAATTAAGAAATTTCAATCAGCTTTTCAGACTGTACATTGTATAAATAAACAGATTACAGGACAGTGAGAAAATCTTATTTCTGTTGCCTTTATTGCTATGAATTATTGTCATTGTTATGTTTTGTCATCATTAATTATTATTATTCTTAGTATAAATAATTATATAATTAATGTTATTACTATGTCATTAATATAAAGAAAAAATGGTTGAACCAGACGTGGAAAAAATTCTTTATAATCTTGAGAGTCCTTGGTTATCGTGATCTGACTGATAGAGTAGTGTCAAGGTACAGTAGCTTTGACATCACCTGTGCAATTTTTGTTCGGATGTGTCTAGTATTTAACATCAGGATACTGATTTTTTGTACGATTTCTATATATGGGATCCCGTGTGGAAATTTTCAGTAGGGTAAAATATTATATAATTTAATTATCCATACATACATATACATACAAACAAATGTTCGGACACTTGTGGCATAAGTACGAATTTGCACGATGATTGAGTAGGGCGTAGAAGTGGGGGTAGAAAATTAATACAATTTTTGAGAAAAAACACTTGCATGCTAGTGTAGTTTCAACAATTTTTCATCAATTATCAGAAATAAGTAATCAAAGTACTCGGAAAAATATACGAAATATACCAATCATCAGTTTTCTAAAATTGTGCTATTAGAAATCGAAATATTATTGAGTTTGTGAAGTGCTAAAAATCGTAAAAATCTGAATTTTGTATTTATAAAAAAATAAAAGTACACATATACTTTTCCCATTAAAATCATAATTCTATTATATAATAGCACTGAAAAATATTTACAGTTGTTTGTTGGAAATTTAAAAAATTATTTTGTTATTTTTGCCCTAATTTTTCGTTGTATTTTACAAATTATTTCTTTTTGTGTGTTTACAGGTTACAGTTTTTATTTTACATTTCTGTTATTTTTATGTGACTCGTTGATGATAAGGTTTTTTCCATTTTAATTCTTTTAAAATCTAAGGCAAACGCAAAAATCGACCAAATCGAGCAAGTTGGACTTGTGCAGTGACAATTACACAATGAATGATACGGACATGGACAGGAAGGATTGTACGCATAAGATATTATATATTGCACTAATAAATCGCGATCGTTAATTGTCACTGTGGGTTTAACGGTTATATGTATTTATGAGACATTTTTCTTTAAATCGAAACGTCTTTACAACGCACTTCAAACGTTTATACTCTAGTGTAAACATAAACAGGACAATTTCATGTCCTGATGATGATACATGAAAACAAATCTGATAATGTTACGTACACATATACACACAGGTCTATTATCGTATAAATTTATATATACTCATATTGTTCACACGATATCAATACGTAATTCAAAGTGATTGGCTCAGAAATAGTGATTTTTGTTAGTAAACAGTTGATAATTTCACATCTATGTTTATTTTGATTAACAGAGAATTTCAGCCACTCTAAAAAAATTACTTACTGGGTTACAATGTGGACAAACGTAAATGTGTATTCCCTCGGACTCTTGCAGCCCCGTGAGTTTTCTTTAAATTGCCACTGACAATTAAATGTTTTCCTATTTAATATCTAATATAGTGTATACAAGAAAAGATTGTCCGTTAATCCAGGAACGTATAAAATAGTACAAAAACGTATAAAAATAGATATTTACATGTTTAGTGCCTCGAATTGCGTGGTGAACTTGCAAAACGATAATAGATGTCGATAAATATCTGGAAATTTACACTTCTATCCTGTTAAATGTCAAAATATGGTTTATTATTAAATTTAATAATAATTATTTACAATTTTATAACTATTTTCTATTCATCTACTGTTAAAAGTTACTTTTTATATATAATTATAAATAGTTGAGAAATCAGTTCTATTAATAGATATGATGATAATACTATATACTATAGAATAATATTTTCTAAACATAAGGATCCTGAACTATTTTTTACCTATTCATTTTTTTTTTTCTTCTAATTTTCATTATACGTCCAATATTTATAAGAGAATCGTGTTAAGTGATTAAATATAGCTAAACTGATCAATATCTTATGTCGTCTTCGAAAAGTATTGTTTAACTGTTCTCTTTTTTATTTCAACCTTAAATGCTGCAAAATCGGAAGTTCTTTTCGTTTCAAGTAACGTCACTTGCAGCAAATGTTTGCATTAAGCAACGTATAGGGCCTAAATAGACCCTACTTGCACCTGATTATACGTTCCTGGATTTACGGACGATATTTTCTTGTATATACACTATATTAAAGGGGAAAACAATTCATTGTCAGTGGTAATTTAAAGGAAAAGCACGCGTCTAAAACGGTCCGAGGTAACATGAATTTACTTTAGTGCACATTGAAACCCAGTAAGTACATTTTTTAGAATGCCTGAAATTCTCTCAAAATAAACATAGAACAGTATACATTAAAATTGCACAGGTGTCAAAGCTTCTGTACCTTAATACACTATCAGTCAGATCACGGTAACCAAGGACTACAAAGATTAAATAATTTTTTCCACGGCTGATTCAACCGTGTTTTCCATTATATTAATGATAATAATGACGTTAATTATAATAAGAATCATAACAATTAACGATAAGAATACATAACAATGACAATACATAACAAAGATTTTCTAACTCTACTATATTCTATATACTTGCACAAAGTTCAGTTTGAAAAGTTTATTAAACTTTCTTAAACTTATTATTACTTTAATAAATTTTGCAGATCATGGCAGATACACGACCATTACGATGTCCTAAAGAAATACGAAAGGCTTTTAAGCCAACGGATGAAAACCTATTCATTGATTATGACTCAACAAACGACGGGGAATATTCAGCAATGATATCCACATCCGATGATGAATGTAACAAAAGGCCCGAACCCCCTAAAAAGGTGGAGAAAGTACTAATTTTGAAAAATAATCGTAAAATTTAAGAATAATCGTTAAAATACTATATTACGTATATATATGAAGGGCATAATTCTCGATATTCACAGGTGTGAAATTTGACACACATGCCAAGCGACGCATATTCGAAATTTTTTATTACGACGGGCGCGAAGCTCGTTTGTTTGCGCCCGTAACTTTCACCCTCGGACGTGAAATCGAGAAAAGCGCCCTATGTGTGTTCAAAAATTTATTGGTAATACAATCGTTATAGGATAGCTTCTGCCTATCATGGTTTAAATACAAGACATCGAAATCGAAATTATCGGATCGTCTAAAGTTTGATGTAAGTATGCCAAAGCTCGTTGGTCCATCGAATACTTCTGACAATGCATCGCCTTTCCAAGCGTGGAATATGATCGTGAGTTCAAAGATTCTCAAAAAAATTATACAGTACACGAACGAAAAAATTCAACAATTTCACGATATAGATGCAGCCAAAAGATCGTGCGTTTTCATAAACATGGACGAACTTTTAGCTGCGATAGGTTTGATGTACTTGCGCGGATACTACTTATCACCGTTGAAACATGACGGAAAATTGTGGTATGAAGATTGCATTAAAATACTGGGTTCCATTCCAATATCCAAAGAAAGATTTAAATTTATCTTGAAGAATTTGCGTTTTGACGACAAGTCCACCAGGAATGAAAGACGAGATTCGGATGAATTCGCTCCCATTCGCGAGGTTTGGGACATGTACTTACACAACTGCCAACGCTACTACGAAGCCTCACACGATTGCACTGTGGCTGAGAAACTTATAACATTAAAAGGAAGATGTTCATTTAAAATTCGCGATCGTTTATTCGGTATTAGTATCATCATGTTAAATGACGTGGCGACATATTATATGATCAATGCCCAACCGTGCATAAATGACGAAGATGCCGACAGCGATGAAGATATACCGGGTTGTCATATTCGTAAACTCACTGAACCCATCCACGGAACCACTCGCTGCGTGACATGTGGTGATAGATACACCTCCTCGAAGCTGTTTAGTAGAATGTTGGAGGATCATTCGCTAAAGATGGTTGGAAAAGTGAATAAAAATAATCCTAATATACCAAAAAGAGTGAGAACGCCCCGACGACACAAAACTGCAAGATATCGTCATTTCGAAGGCCAGCTGACATTGTTGTCTTATACGACAAAGAGAAAACAATGCGCTCTTTTTCTGTCGACTCTCCACCACTCTGATAAGAATCACTCCGTAAGTCGGCTACCAGAAATTGTTCATTATTACGCTGCTACGGCAGACGCTGCTAAAAATTTCGTTGACCTGTGTAATGAATTTACGACCAAATGGGGAACCTATCGATGGGTGGTTAGAGTGTGGATGGAAATGCTGGATCAAGCTGCGGTAAATGCCACGATTCTCCACAATATGAACCCTAACAATGATTTTCTAGATCGAAAATCGTTCCTGAGGCATCTTATATTTTCTCTGGTAGAGTCCGATGAACGGGAGATCAACGATGACCATCATTAAACCGTAAGGGACTTGTTGGTACTACCCGATGTTACACTTTTGTCCCAAATCAGTTGTGTTTTGCGACAGTTGTCCACTCTCTCTGCACGTGGTGCGTACAGAATGACTTGATGCAACATAAGTTGCAACGAATGACTGGAACTGTAATACAAAGTAGTGATATGTAATAATATTTATCTGTTTGTACATCGAAATGGTGTATTGTATATATAAAGATTGAAAATTAAACAATGACCTTTTTTATCAAATGTTTGATATTGAATTTGATTCACTTTTCTAGAGGTCATGACATCACGTGCTTACCGAGATGTTGTCATAAATTCTGCAAACAATGTCTGATTTACATCTAGTCCGCAAGATTATGACATGTGAAAGACTTCACTCTCGCTCTGTTCTTCATTCTTTTGTTTCCAGGCACCGACCCTCCTTATATGACGTTTTATCATTCGCTGGAAATATTTGATTCTCCGGAGACACGTGTGACTCTAAACGAACCCCGCGTAACGAATTACAAGCTTAGTTTCGGGATATACATCTGTGATAATTGGACGTACATTACAAGTCCAGATATAACAGATACACGACCCAGCCCAGGATTGGACATTCAATGTACACGTCCAGTTTTTGTTCATACACAAAACTTATTTATACGCCACAATGTCTTCCCTGCGACCACTGGATCTAGCATTTGATGTATAATGCTCTATACATCATATAATGACCAGTCCAGTACCAGGTCTGGACATATACTTTTGATGTGCTATTTGGAATAAATTTTTGGATAATATTTCGACCTTTGATTTGAAGTGATCAATTTCAATGTCGCGTCGTCCATATAGACGGAAATTCTGGTTTCGCGCCAATGAGTCCATCGCAATGGCCGGTGGAGTGAGGGCAGCTGCTGACCGAGAGAATGATAGGGACAGAGAGAATACCGCGTGCTCTCCATCGAACACCGAGATCCATGCAGGTTTCAACAGGTTGGGACCTGCATGGCGATATATATATATAGTGGATGATGACACGCACGCCGCGCCCTGCGTACAACTTGCCAGTTGCATTAAAGGACCCCGCGCAAAAAACCAATCCAGCAGCGAATATTTTCTGCTTTGATACATCGATTGACGATGCCTTCGAGGATGATGGTGTCTGATGGAATTAATGAGTGTCACTCGATTTAATAAAATTTAATCCTATATATATATCAACTATATATAAATAAACTATATATAGTTTCATAATATGCGGTAGGTCCTCTCTTATTCTATGTTGATCCTGTCCTTAATGTATATATACATCCAGAAGAGATGGCAAAATTCAATATCGTTCATCGTGGAAAGTAAAAAGTGCACTTTCTGCCCTCGTTAGGTAATAAATTATGTTTTTGTTGATATAGAATATGACGCACGTAAAAATATACTCAGTGCGCAAAATTGCAGCCGGTGTGAAAAACGACGCAAAGTGTAATGTTATTGCATGTAAAATAGCAGCGCAGGTGAATGAAGAAATCCTTACATACTAACGGGAAATTTGAAAAAAAATGATAAAAAACATGTAATACGAGTAAATTGAATATTTTTTTAAGGCGCATGCAAAAAAGTAACGCATATTTTGAAATATCACCAGGTGTTAACGCCCCGCGTAATTTGACACTTGTCGAGGTGTCATCATCTGTCACGGTCCAACGCTTCGCGAACCACAAAAAAATATCAATGTTAAAAAGTAAAAATCAATTTCTTTCGAACGAATGCTGATAATAATGTTGGTTTGATTTGAAGGACAGAACGGTCGACTTCCTTCCTCTAGTTTAGTAATCAAGTTTAGAGATGTAATAACATTTATTAGTCACGAGTTCTTCTTTAAGTTTGGATTTTTCATCACTTTATTATAAATTAATTCTTTTGAAAATCATTTTTATTTTATGACAGGTTGATTTCGGCACATCATCAGCAGGCCCTGTCCAAAAAAATGTTTGATAGATTTCAAAGATAAATATGATACGATGCTAAATGTACCGATTAAAATTCCGCGAGATGTCCTTTTAGGGTCCGATAAATTCAGACTCGTTATCGGCGAATAAAGCGGAATAAAAATGAGGGAGAGGAGCTGACGAATTAAGCCAGTCGTCGTGACACGCGCCGCAAAGTACGTGTGCGATTTACCGGACGCGCGTAATAACAGGTGTGCGCAGACGCCAGTTCAATGTTTTCATTTTTTCTTTTCTTTTTTTTTTTTTAAATCG
Source organism: Trichopria nigra (assembly GCA_030522945.1). NCBI lineage: Eukaryota > Metazoa > Arthropoda > Insecta > Hymenoptera > Diapriidae > Trichopria > Trichopria nigra. The sequence goes on along the minus strand of JAPYZR010000148.1, from coordinate 4,324 downwards.
TTCCAGAGTCGTTTGCACAAAAGCGCATCAAGTATATATATACATATACGAGATAGGCCGCACGAATGACACGTAACGCGAAGCGGAAGTCATTTGTGCAACAAAATCGCGAGAAGAACAAGGGAATAGGGAATTAATTTTTGCTCGCGCGAAACATCCGATGTATGCGAATAAATCTATATGTCTTACGAGTGCAATTAACTCTGTGTCGCATCTAATGGCATTGTTGATGTTGATATATATATGGAATCCGATCGTTGACGATTGCGGCGCTAGATTGAAGAACGCACATATATATAGACTCGATATGATACAAAAGTAAATAGACTTTTGCATATCATCAATCATGTAGTAATAAACTTTTGTTGTTTTTACCTGGATTTGTCCCTATATATGATGACATGAGTTCGTTTTGCCATTATTTATCATTTTCTTAAAATTTGGTAATTATATTTTTGTTTGAGGGGTTATACTACCCAGATAGCAAAAGCAGCACATAAGTCCGCAATTTGACGACAACATACCGGCAACTTGCCGAAATCCGCATATTTTCAGCAAATTTCAGGAAAATTGCAGAATTGCTGTTTTGCTATATGGGTAACCACGTCTTTTACACTTTCTACATTTCTTATCAACTTTGATTTGTTTTAGTCGTTTTTATCACCTTGTATTTTTTACCTATGTTTATTATCAATCTATATATTCTGTCTTTTATTTTACGAACTTTATGCGTTTTTAGCCGCATTTATTTACGTCTCTTCATTGTTTTCAGAATTTATTACGTCTTCCAAATATACGACTGTCATCAATTTTTGTCTACTTTACAAATGTTTCTTTTTTTTTATAGCCAATTTTGCTGTATTTTTTGGTTCTTATTACTTTTTTACTCCTATGTTTTACTTCTTAAATACAACTTTGTTTTGTCTTATCAACTTTTCTTTTTTTATCAACTTCCATAACTTCATCTGTATCGCTGATTATTATATCGTTTTCTCAACTTTTTATACTTTCAAAAAATTTTATCGAAATGTTGTCGAAAAATTGCACTTACATGCTGCTTGACTACCTGGGGTAAATTATAATCTAATTTTTCAACTAATTGATTTCAACTACGCACAGAAACTACACTAAATTTTGCATTGACATTTTAATTGTTACAGGAGCAGAAAATATTGGTCTGCATTCGACTATATGTATATATATATACATTTCCAACTCTTTTGAATGCACCGTATTACCTATATATATAATCTCTAACAGATTTCCTTTCTTACTCCAGTAGAGTCAATATATTATATAAAGGAATCCGAAGTAAACAGGAAACGAACCGTGAAATTTCAGTTTAACAACACATGCAAAACGTCAGGAAAATTATACAGAAAATTTGCTGGGCCCAAAAACCGGCAAATGTGCAGGCAATATGCTGCGGAACGGCGATTATATGTTGCACATATGCCGTTATTTCGGCAGATTCTGTATTTTCCTTTTTAGGGGAGTGTTTTCGGAAAAAGCGGATATAAACCTGCCGTTTCGCTAACTGCAGGAAAATATATAATAATATACACGGTAGTTCGTTCCTGGAAATATTCCATAATTGGGGACAGTCTGAAACTCTTAAAATTGGGTTTGGGACTTGATAAAATGTTGCATCTGATTGTTGGCGGGCTATATATATAGTCAGTATATAAAGAAACATACTTCTTATCTGTAGTGTTTTACTTTTTTGATCTAACTATAATATAAATAAAACACATGCCACAGAAAAGAATTTTACGAGGACTTTTATAATATAAGTTTGCATATGTTTTATATTTTCCTATCATTTCCCGTGTCAAATTTACGAGGGCGGTTCTCCTAAGAGCTAAAAGTCTTCGTCAAAGCCACCTGACAAAAAAACATCCTCATAAAATACTTTTCTAACACATGTATTTATATACAAAAAAGTTCCAGAAGTTTTCACTGATCCAACCAACAAAATTCATATGTCTTCAACTATACCTTTCTTAAACAATTCTTTTTTATACATACATACATATATACATATATACATTGGAAAAAAAATTTGTTATTTTCAGTGTATATATATATATATATATCTATGTATGTATAAAAGTGAATTTATATATATATATAGTCACATCATTTTAACGTGTAGTAATTATAGAAATTAATTCATGCGATGACAGAATATACCATAAATTTGTCGTTAACACATTATATTGTCTATTTGATTCGTGTTTACTACTAATCTTTTCTTATAGCCAAACTTTTAAAACCGCAGTTTTCATCACCACGTAAATTATTCGGTAAACACCACGAAGAATATGAATTTCAATATTCTTCATATAAATTAAGAATGTGATATATATATATATATATATATATATAGGCATGCATGATGACGATATGCCACACTGCATAAATAGATCTATAATCGATTCACGTTTATTGATATTTAAATAATTTCCAGCATCGAATAGCATCAATGTCTTACGTGGAGCCTGCTGATGGAATTTTGAGAATATACAATATATTTACATAAGATGAAGGTATCAATTATCGACAGTAACGCTACTATTATATTCGTATAATATACATATAGTAGTCATTTGTCGTCTATAATTATCCGAAACAAATGACTCGCATACTAGGGGGTACGTCAATTATTTCAATCAATTAGGTTGACAGAAGCGTTAATTTATTGACCGCGACTTTTAACAGAAGGGAGCAAAATCGACTATTTTAAAAGTAAATAAAATATAAGTATAAAATTGAAACTAAGAGATAAAAAAATAGTAGTTTTCGAAACAAGTGTGTAAAGTGCTGCTTTTACACACTGCGTCGTGATCGTCAAATACATGAGTGTATAAAAGTATTACACACACTTGTTTGGAACTCTTTTAGAATTCTGTTGGTAAAGTTCGACTTTACGCACTGCTTTTGATGCGTAAACTGATATACTTTTACACGCAGAATTATCCCTCGTTTATACAGAAATAAAATATTTGTATTATTGACCATAAAATGTGCACATTATTCCAAAATTTCACGTGCAATATTCATACAATATACATACAAGATTCATAAAATATTCATATAATATTCATAATTATGGTGGAAAACGTAATTTTAAAATGGTATCATAATAATGTTTTAAGAACATGGGCAGTTGACAATTGATATACGTCGTAGCCACGTTAATGATGCGTAAGCTCTTTGATATATATATATGTTACAAAAATAACTAATATTCGTGAGTCAATTGCCGGTAACGACTTTATGATAACTTTATGATATATACGCGCCGAAGGGAGCGCTCGTAAGTTGGCCACGTTAACTTTGCGTTAACAGAAAAAAATATATTTCATGTATCGTTAATTAAGTAACTCTGTTTTTAGCGACAATAAAAAATTAATTCGATATATATATACGTAACTATATGCAGTTGTTCTCGTATTATCTTCTCGTAAGTGCAGAAATTTCGAGAAACGATTTAGTGATATTGACACCGATTCAGATCTTTGACATTTCTTCGTATATATTATTATATAGGACAAATAAATTTTGAAATCAGAGTGTATAAAAGTATTCAAACATTTTCCAAGTATATTTTGAAAATTTAAACCTAGGTTAAAACATTGTATCGATTATGATTATGGCAACAAATTTTAAAGTGTATTTATATTATCAGCATAAATGCCCAAAACAAAGAAAACCAGGCACTTCAATAAACATGGGACTTCACTTTTGAAATATGTTTAGGGTTCGAAAAGAGGGAAAAATTTCGTGACGCATTCAAACAAAATTTCCACTGAGTGGAAATTCATTATTCTTTAAACTCTTATAATATTACTTCTTATTTTTGTTCTTGAACATGTTTTCTACAACCTAATGAAATAATTTTTAATAAAAAATCATTTTTAACCTGTTTTTCCAAGTTTAAAATGTTTCCGTTTAATACATTTTTTTAAATTCCGACCGTTCTTTAACTTCGACCGATCGAAACTTCAACTTTGAAATCGTTTTCTAATGGACGTATGAGTCAGGTATATGCTAAAAATGAACCCTTTTCGATAAGAGCATTATCACCCAGGCATGAAGAACACATTAGAAAAATTGAATAATCTCGAATGTTCTTAAGTAAGAAGACAAATATTTCGATATTGATTATTTTTACTCAAGGTCTTTAAGAACGAATCAATATGTACAAGCTGGATTAAAGAACCTTTTAAAATCTGAAGGGATCTTTATTAGACCCGGGATAGGTACATCAATAATGTGCGAAACATCCGCATTCCGCAGTTGTCGCTTTTCCTTTTTTAAC
>JAPYZR010000147.1:0-52289 GCA_030522945.1 Trichopria nigra | reverse complement strand
TAGATTTCCACCAAAAAATTCCCAAAATCGAAGAATCGGAAAAATTTTTGTTGGTGAATTCAATACTTCGCCCGCCTTGCGTCAGGCGAAGTAATATTATTTACGTCACGATAATTCTTTAACTGATTTGGAAAATCTCGAGCGTCATAAAATTAATATTTAGTTTCCAATAGCAGATAAACATTATCGACTGAAATATTAGTTTCAAAAGTTATATCTGTGATTGCACATCAGCGAAGTCGGAATATGTTGAAGATATCGTCATATCTTGTCTTATTGTGTGCGTTGATCATCTTATAGCGGCTAATTTGATATTTACGAAAATATAAGATTTTACATTTAATAATTGTTCTCTTTATCTATTTCATAATATTATCGAAACATAAAAAAAGGAATATATTAAATTCTTTAAAAAACCATTGCTTTTATGTTTGATACTACATTAAAAATCTTTACTCAGTATATATTAAAATGCACTTTTTGAAAATTAAAAATGAATTACCTTCATTTATATAATTCATTAATTCATCAATTTCATGTATACATACATATATACAAATGTTATGATTTTCTAAAATGAAGAAATGGGTATACTATTACAATGCGGTATTCTTTTACATATATTCATTTATTCAATTTATAATCTACAATTGACATTTTTATTTTGAACATAAATAATCTACTTTCTTTCCATCAGTGTAAACGAGAAATTATTGAAAATTATTCACACAAGCTAAAAAAAAAAACTATTGAGAACAATGAGGAATCACTAAGAAGTATTCACGTTCAAAAATAAATCGATGCTTCTTAATAATTCCCCATTGTTCTCAATCCTATTTTCTTACATGCAATAATTTTTCGTTATTACCATATACTGTCAGATTTTATTGAATAATTTGAGTCAATATTTTTTATATATTCTCAACAATTTTTAATGGAAATTCTTGTTTAGAAAATTTTCAATAAATCAAATGAAAGTCAAGTGTAGACGTGACGATCATCAGGTTTCGTTCGTTCTTTTGTATATATTTATACGCACCTGCAGATAATTTAACTTGATTTAATTGTCTTGTTACAAATACATATTATGTACAATAATAAAATTATTATTAAAAAAAAAAAGTAATTAATCCATTAAAATATAATTATAGATGTGGTTTTCTAATGTCCAAAGCCTAATGTCCAATTAATCCTATTAATCCTATGGAAAATATCTGTACTATTTTTGTATATTTTTATTGACATTTAAAATTAATATATACATATTAAAAAAAGTAAATATATTTATACACGCATATTATGGATTACGAGCCATTCTACACTGACTTTGTTATTTTTTTGGATAAACATCACATATAATTGGCTAAAAATGTATAAGAACAATGTAAAACGGTTCAATATCTATGTTTGATTCAAGTTGATTTTTCTCCAAGTACATATAATTCCGCATAATTAATAGTACGATTTTTAAATTTGGTTACAGCAATGAATTTTCAAGTAATAATATATTTATATAAATATTTCAATTATTTCAAGTAATATGAGCCTGTGTTGTATATATATTCTCAATATTTTCTCATCACAGGCTCATATTACTTGAAATAATTGAAATATTTATATAAATATATTATTACTTGAAAATTCATTGCTGTAACAAAATTATATATATATATAGGTTTTGACGTAAAAAAAAAACTCGCTCCGTTCGTGTAACAAATTCCACACTTGTCCAAGATCATTTTGACTCATTACAGTTGCGTAATATACTATTTTTTGGCATTAGTTTACCTATACCTACGTAGAATTATTTAAAATTGCTTAAATTAAATTCACAACTTGATATTGTAATGTTGAATAGAAATGAATAAACAAAAATAGGATATTTATGCTCTTAATTTTGTTGTTATTATTTTTCTATTCATAATACTATGAAGCAGAATATTGAAGAAACTAATTCAAATGTTCCTATACGTCTACCTTATATAACAAAACAATCAATTTCGATGTAATTCAACATTATTGTCTTCCAAAGAATATATCTTCAAAAAAATAATAATGCGCATGAAGGAAAATTCGAGAGAGAACAAATATGTAGCGACATAAACAAAACGTTAAATCAGTGAAGCTATTTACAAAAAGAACAATGGAAATAGTCGCAAGATTCGCGACAAGAAAGCAAATGAATAAAAGAATCGCATTATAAATATAAACGCGGATAAACAGGGACGAAGGAAGAGAGATCAGGTCTGAATTGCGCATCGTGTGCTGTTTTATCTTATGTATACTTTGATTCCCTCGTTGAGAAAGAGATGATGATTTCGTGACCTCGATGCGCATTTTCAACCTCGAATGAGAAGAAAGGCAAAGAAAAACAAGAGCAAAGAAGCACAAGTAAACAAGGGGGAGGTTCGAATGACGAGGGAAATAAAACTGGAAAGAAAGAATAAAAATAATTATATGAAGCGTTATATAGCACGCTCCAGAAACCAAATAAACAGAGATGACCGTTCAAGAGACAAGAAGTGATGGGGTATATAAGATTCGTATAAGAATTAAGAGAAATAAGGGACCGGGAATATAGGGGATTTGGAAATATAAGGGTTCCATTAACGCATTTCAACCTTACACCCAAAAAATATACCAAGAAATATTTTGAAAGTTTGTTTTCTTCAACGACTTCGAGGGAAGTTCGATTTCTCTCACGCGGCCTAAAAACAGAAGTGCCCGAAGTCGCTTTGCCGCAAGTTATTTAAGCAAGTAGCACTCGTGTGCCAAACTTGTCCGAAATCATTTTGCCTCAGTAGTTGCGTAATATATACTATTTCTTTCTATTCATTTATTTACTTTAATACATATACATCTATTTTAATATAAACATCTATTACATCTACTATGTGGGACTAAATCCGTATGTAAATCGATGACGTTATTTCCTATGCCAATAAACAGCCAAATGTAGGGCAAAATTATCTTTTTTTCGACCTTCAATTATGTCGAAAAATTTTCTCGAATAAGTCGTGCGACGGATAGGTGGGGACAAAAGCTGATGTAATTTTTCATGGATAAAGTTCCGTTTCGTTTTGACCCCCAATCTTTTTTGAAACCTCGCTGATTATGAAAATGATCAGAGAATACTAAAATTAATGATTTTTCGGATTTATCTCAGTATATATTAATGATATCAAAAAATGTTTTGAATAAAAGTTTTAGACCACATAAACATGCAAATTTCATGTAGAATAGGTTTTTTGCGTAGGAACGATACTTTTTTAGGAAAGTAATAGTGAAAGGTACAGGCGCTGGCAACACGAGCCACGCCCCTTCGGCTTCGGTTCCGCGCATTTTTTTTTTTTTACTAGCCTATAACCTAACCTGTCACTCGGGTGCTTGGAACATGGATGCTGCTGAAATCACTATATATATTAGTTTTTATGGTGATTTGTAGTTTTTGGCGTTTTTATGAAAAACTAATAACTCTTTAACTTGAATTTGAAGGTTATATTTTCTACTAATGATGGTCATGAAAATATGAATTGCTTCTGACATTCGACCTAACAATCAAATTTCATTGATAAAAGTCTAAATTACCCATCGTTAAAGAAAAATTTCCTTTTTTAGTGAATTTTGACTTCAAAGTTCTGGACTCGTAATTTACGAATATCGCTTCTCGTATTGTTACGTAAGTCGACATTCATATATATATATGCTAACATATTACGATTAACGAATGCCTTATAACCTATAAACTGACTATTACATGAAATTATGTACATCATAACAAAAATGGAACATAATTATATTTCAAGATTGTGGCATTATTGTTGAAAAAAATATCCCAAAATTTTGAAAAATTGAAAAAATTTGTTAAAATCCTGAAAAAGAGTATTACTTGATCAATTTTTGTTCGGCAACGTTTTTTTTTCGAAAATCCGTAATTTTCAAATAAAAAATTCCTGAACTTTTCGCCGATTTTTTCGTGTTTGAGCCTACATTTTCGATGCTTATTTCATCTTTATTATCAAAATGGGTAAACCATCGGATGAACTACCTCACCTCACTCGTGGAAAAATTTGTAATTATTTTTTTCTGGCATATTTTTGCGTTCTGATTCCGAGTATGATAGTAAAAATTGACGGTTAGACGTATCGAAGCCGCCGTCTTAAAATAACTGCGCATAAAAATATGTTTCTATTTGAGTTGTTTGCATTTACTTCGAAAAATACCAAATAACCTGATGAAAAAATGTTTCAAACAAAAAATATAAAGCATAAAATTCTTTATAAAACAGGTCCTTTGCATTTTCTTTTTATTACCCATGATAACCCCGTAAATGAGAGGCGAAGCTGAGAATAATCTTCTGCGAGCCCCATTGAGCCTGGTATAACATTATATACATAATGTACATTGCAGTAAGTACAGGGTCTCAAATTTTATAAAAGTTTGATTACCATCAGCAATGCTTATTGGTAACAGAAAAAAAAATTCTATTTTATAATATAAAAGCCAGGCGGGCTCTTGAGGGGGGTTTGCCGACCCCCCCCCCCCCCCCCCCCCCGCCTCCCATCCTAGAGCTTCCTCCTTTGTACTTCCTCCTTTATACTTACCTAACCAACAACCATGCAGGCTTATGGTTAATAATTGAACCCTCCAGAATCCACTATATACATTGGTTGTACTTATCACTTATATACATAATATTTCGCAGTCAGTTGATGGATAATGTTCATCCTTCTTTTAAGGATTTACCGTTGGTAGCACGAAAAAATGCATCTAACCTTTTTTATAAACAATTTCGTGCTTTACATTTTTTGGTAGAAAAATTTTTGTCAGATTCGTATTTTTTAAGATAAGTGCAAAATAACGTTTTTTTTTTTGAAAATGGCGGCTTCAACACAACAGCTGAAGGGAAATCGTAAGGTTGACCTCAAAATGTTGATATGCACATTTGAAAGTTAAAGTTTCTAGGATGCGAGGCTTCAAACAGGGCAATTTTGATATGATTTCAATGCGGAGCAACAAGATGGAAAAAACAAAAGAATGTGAAAAAGCCGTTTTTTTTTTTATATATATTTTTTTCACAAAAACTGGTTGCATTTTTTGAAAAAGTCAAATAAAAGATTCTGATAGTTCAGTGTTACGCCAGACATGCTTGTTTGGACATTTTAGACCTTTTTTTATGTATGCAATATACACAACCGTTGAAAACTGTATAGTGAAAAACATCCATTTCGGACTTATGTGTTAATTTATTGTTTTCAGCATGTTTCGAGTTCGAAAATAGAATAATTTAAATGAAAATCGTAGTTTTTGTTTTCTTCAAAATTTCGATTTCGATCAATTTCCAGATGCATACTTTTTGGCACAGAATAAGTTAGAAAATCATATTAATGAAATAATAATAATTTTGATTCTATCGCTATCTTTGAGAAAGCCGAGAAACAAATACTAAAAAATAAATATGTATGCTGTATTTTTATTCCCCGATGATGTGTATAAAATCAAATCGTCAAAAATCGGAGAACACGGAGAAAGGGCCTTCTCACCCAATATTAATACGGACCTGATGCTAAGAACGTCGTAAGTGATTATAGTACAAGTGGGGGAGCGTGCCGGGTCGTGACGTCAGACATCCTAATTTTATTTTCACATTTTGCGTGTTCGAACCTGCACCACCGAACCACGTGCGTTTACGTAGATTATACTACTAATGCATTAAAAATGTGGTAATAAATCGAATTTTGAGACTGGAAAGATTGCGAACTTTCCAGAAAATCATATTGAAATAGATAGGTAAGTGCCTTCCTCGCATATATAGATAATAGAACGGTAAAAAGGATAAAAACGGGGAAGACAAGGTGAAGTTCGTCGACCTCAAAAGGGAAGTTGCAAAAAAATAAGAAAAGAGTTGCTTGCACATGCACATTTTATTTGTGAAATAACTTCAACTACGCCAAGATTTTACAATAGATTTTACTTAATGGGAAACTTGGACAATTTACGGCCTGATGTGAGAAGTTTCTCCATAAAAGAAGATGCAATTATAGTTAACCGCGAATAACTCAGGACTCGTTTCTCTTAAAATATGACTATTCTTGAAATATTTTTTACACTTTATTTTTTATTAATCAAGGTATGATTTTAATGTAAATTTTGAATATTAATTTTGTTATTAATTCTATTATTTCTTAAATTGATAGATACATTGAACCTATAGAAATATTTATTATCTATATTTTTTAGTAGTAGTATTTATTAGTAGTATTTATTAGTAATAATAGTAGTAATTTTTATATATAGAAATATTTTTTAAATATTTTAAACACGTTTGAATAATTTATTAATTGTATGTAACAAAAATAAAACATATTTCCAAATATTATTACAATTATTTTTCAGAAAAATATTAAAATTTTATTATATCCTTTTCATTGGATTTCTTCCGGAAATGTTAAGACATAAAGGTTATACATAATAGTAATCTATTTTACGTAAACGCACATGCTTCGATGTGCAAGTTCAAACATGCAAAATGTGAAAATAAAATTTCGTTGTAGGTATATATTTTTTCACATTTTGCGTGTACATCTCTGAATATTTTAGGAAGAAATAATTCTAATGATAATGATTCTTTTTTACTATACAATTAATAAATTATTCAAGTTATTTTAAAAATATTTAACCAATATTTCTATAAATATAGATGATAAATATATCTGCATGATATATTCAATGGTATATCAATTTCTGAAAAAACCTACTTTTTCTAAAAATAATTCATTGTTTAAAAATAATCGAACTAGATCCGCTCATTTAAGATGTTTAAGGGACGGCTGAATACCGACGCGCTACTTTAATCAAACTCGCTTTTACCGACGCCTTATTTTCGTTAAAAAAACATATGTTCCAGTGAGAATTCATAATGAATTATCATTTTAAAGCGCTTTTATGCATTTTTTTCTGAATGTAGGCCAAATTTCAACGAAATCGATTTAGAAACGAGCGAGAATTTACAAGAATAAAGTTCGGAGGTAACAACGCGAACTGCATGATTACTTCAAAAATTTAGCTTGCGAATTCTCGCCCAATTCTGAACAGATTTCGTTGAAATTTCGTATGCATTTATAAAAAAACAGGTGAAAGAAAAAAACAGGTGAAAGCGCTTTGAAATAGATTTCGGTTTGAAAATATATTTACTTTCTGTTTAATTTGAATATTCTATGTTAGGAACATGACGTTATCAACGGAGTCGGTTTAGCAGCCCCTTTCGATATAGGGACCTACTCTACAAATTATAAATATAAAAGATTGTCATGTAAATTTTTAATGTACAAAGTATTATATGAGAATGAAATTGTACATTATTTTATATGACTGTAGGGAAATTTGATGCGAAATGGGTTTATAAAATGTACAGTTCACTCTACAATAATAGTTTGTATATTAAAAACCTGCGCAGACAATCTTTTATTATTCTCTTCATAATAAATAATATTCGGACGTTTCTTGTATACTGGGTGCGTGAGTGTAAATTCATAATAATAATCGCGTATAAAAGCGCCACAAAACAGATTTTGACTTGAAAATATTTATCTATACAGTTTTATATAAATAGTTTAGGTTAGGAATTGACGTTATCGACCGAGACGATTGAGCTTCTCTTTACGGTGTTCTAATGTGATCAATCGATAATGTTGTTTCTATCTCGAAAAATCTGCAACGATTAAAATGTTGATTTATCAACATCATTAATTATAGACAGTTAACATGATCCACAAAAATTACTTGATTCCTGAAATAAATTAGAATTCATTCAAATCAATATTTTGTAATGCATCTGAGGTAGTGTTACGACCTTCGTAACAAGATTTCTTTACGTAATACATATTGATCGATGAAGAATTGAAGAAACTTTTATATGTATATATTTAATGTCGCCTATAGTTATTTAACTATAGTTATTTATTTATTCAAAGTACATTCTACATTTATGTAATATATTTATAGAATTGTAATTATTTTATCATTTATATTTCTTAATTAAGGTTAGACTTCTTTGTTTCTAGGATCTTGAATGTAGGCTTTCCAATGAAAAATCTTTACGTTTCAGCCAATGTTTGTGGCCCTCTTCAGAAATTTATTTGTACTGTAAAAATATTTTAATTACAAATATATTTATACATTTATAAAAATTTGTTAATTGTATATAAAAAATATTGTATAAATTCATACATTTTAATTAAACGGTTGCATTTAAAAATATAAAGCATGATATTAATTAATAGAGTTGCAAATATATACACTGTAAAAATTAAAAAAAAAAAAAAAAAATGTTTAATAGTAATTTATATTATTATACGTATAAATGATGGACATTGTAACTGATAAAACGATTCAAAAGTGTTGCAGAACGTAAACTTGTTATTTGTATTAATATCGTCTAGAAACATTTTTACAGGAATTCATCTGGCTATATATGCGTGTATAGAGGAATACTAATGAAGGATAACTTTTTTTTTAACGACAGATTTTTCTAAATTTTGTATTTTGCTTTATAAAATTGTAATATTGGTGAAATCACTATTATAACCTCTAATACTGAGTCTACGTATACACCTATATATTATTGTTTGCTATATCTACTGAAATATTCCTTTCGTGTTTTTGTTTACACTTTATTTGATATACAACGCCACTTTGATATTCCATATCAAATACGATATTCTTGTGCGGTTTTATTCCTGATGCTGTTTGCATTAAAAAGTTTAAATATTACATGAACATAAAATGTATTAAAAATAACCATATCATAATAATAATGTTATGACGATTTTTTAAACATAATACTAAGTGAAACTATCCCAAAAAAAAGTACACGAACTGTATAAATTAAGACGTCATTTCGCGCTCCGACAACATTTTTACGACATTTTGACGTCACTTTAAAATTCGTGTTAGGTAACGGTAGACTTGGAATTCTTTCAATAATCTGAACAATAAAATATATCTTCTTTAATTGTTGGTTTTTATACCTTATTATTTATTGGCGCGATTATCTCTTGGTGTTTACTTTTCCGTCACTTGGGAGATAAAGCAGAAATTTCCGTCATTTTTAAAAGAAGCACACCAAGTTTCTATACAAGATATTTTCATGCATGAAAAAAAGACAATTTAGGTAGTGAAAGCCGAGTCCATAAAGTAGGCAAAGACTACGAAAGAAAAACGGTTAATATTTAACCTGAACTATCTGTATAATATGATACTTATTTCGCTTTCCATAACCTTTTAACGATACAGGGAATACAACACATTTAATAAAGATGTAATATCATATAAGATAATAATAAAAATAAAAAGTACTCAATAAGAGTAACTAAAATATTCAAATTTAAATATTTCGAAGTTTGATTTTTCAAAAGATAACAAATTTCAAAAGTGTATCAACCATAATAAATTTTCATATAATTTATATTAATTTATAAATTATGGTATACTTTAATAAACAATCATTAATTCCGTTATTGGTGTGATTAAAATTACGTATAAATTAAGTTATAAATATTTTAATTAAAACGTAATACGACCTCGCATTAGAAATCGGCAATGAGATATGCAGAATAATATAGGTAACTGAAAAGATTCAAATTTCCCTGAAAAGGCAATGGCATTCGAAAAAAAAAAACATTATTCAATCGAATCAAGTTGAGGATTGATATTATGTTGCGTAAGGTCCTCACGATTAATTCGATCGTTCATCTAAGACATCGACAAACAAAGCACATTAAGATTCCTTTATTTGTTGAAATTGGAAACGTAATATTTGCGTTGATTTCTAAAATATTATATCATTTTTCATAATACAAATAAAGATCATTGTTTTTACATTCTTTTTCTTTTTACACATGCAGAATCTTTTATACAATAAAATAATCTTTAGCGAACTTATCAATGTACATTGATAAGATATGTGAAGTTATCTAATTGAAAAATGTTAATAAACTTTATGGATTTCCGTCGGTAAATTCGAGTCAATAAGAAAATGCCAAATCGCTCGGGTCGGGGAGGACAAATTTCATAAATGAAGAATAATATTGATTTTCAAATTTTCTCGAGTATTTCTTATTTTTTACTCTAATATTTTTACTTCAATGTTGAGAAATCTTACAAAAACGTCGAGGCTTCTAAACCAATCACGTTGATAATGTCATTTCCTAACCTATAGACGCTATTTTTAGTGGGAGAATAAAGGACAGACAATTGCCTGGTCGGTCGTGTATATATTTAAATCTTACGAGGGACTCTTTTTTTCTGTACATGCCCCTCATTCTAAGTGAGTCAAGCGCAATAAAATTAACGAATTATTATAATCTCTCGAAGTACTGGAATAAACGAAAGAGAACCAAAAAAGTACAAGTTTTGGGCAATTTTTTTTCCAAAAACCATTTCTGAATTACATCTTTTACATCGCGTCTAAAGCTAATCAAGTGATATATAATCTCTGGTTTCATATACGCACACGTAATACGTCAATTGCAAGTATAAAATAAACAATAAATCTCAAATTAGTTGAAATTAAATATTAAATAAAAGCGTAATTAATTTTCAGTCAAAATGGTGTACAGTGAAAAAGTATGTCAAAACATCAAATATAATATCAATAGAAATGTGTGTATATATAGTAAGTGCAGTTTTAAAGACAACCTAAATTATGTATATATAAGATAGAATCTATTAATTTAGAAATAATAATAAGTACCTTATAGGGCAGAGAAAAATGATGAATTACAAGGAATTTTAATTTTGTGGTGTATGCAAAGAAAGTATATATATATATAGAAGATCAAAGTCACTTTAAATCGAAAAATTCCCATCCATTTCAGTTAATATCAAATTACCGAAGTTCCCTGCAAACTGATTTAATTTTACAACAAATAGTCCAGTCGTCAGAGACGAAAATGCCACTCTATCTCTAAAAATCATACGAACAAGCGGAATATTGCTGTGAATATCAATTTTGGGACCCCCAAAAAGATGCAAAAAAGTTTGCCACTCCTACCCCCGGACTTCCTCCTAAAACTTCTCCTCGTAGGGGGGAGAAAACAGAAAACGTCGATTACCCAAGAATCTGTACACCGTATAAAAAAATGTTTGAAACAAAAAATAAAGCTGAGATAATTGTGAACAAAAAAGTTCTGTAACAGTTTTTTTTGTGATTGAACCTTTCTCCCATAAATGAGCGATTCTTCATATAGGATGAAAAATAGAAATGCGATTATAGATATTAAAAAACGTACACTTGCTCTACTCATCTTAAACTAGGACCCCCCCCCCCCCCCTTCCCCAAAAAATTGCTCATGGAAACGGGAAATACATCGCAGGAAGTAATATGCTTATACTATAGTAATAATAATATTCATGACAACAATATTAACTATAATTATATTTTTTATTGCAAAACGGCCTTATTCAATCTAAAAAAATTATCATTCGTCGCTTTCGTCGTCTACATTCTCATGTACATCGTCAATGTCATTGCCGTCGTCATTTCGGATGAAAGATGCTGCTGTCTCTAACATCCTAATCTTTTCTGCCGCAACATGAGATCGTTTGTAGTGTGACAGTTTCAATTCATCGTTTTTCTTTTGGCATATTTCAAAATGCCTCATATTTTTGGTCAAAACTCAAAATTGAATTTTTCGTGTTATAGGTTTTGAAGTTTAAGCTCTAACAATCAAAATTCCATAGCGACCGGTCAATGGAAGTGATAAATTGTATTGATTGCACGAGAATCGTAAAGAATGGCAAAAATCGCGTAACGTTTATTTCTTTGACAGCTTTATAGAAACTGACTTCATTTGCGGCTATATACAAAAATTGCATACGAAAGCTGCACTTTTCACCTTCAAAACGTATTTTGATTTTTGTCGATAGGACACTCTGATCAAAAGATATCGAATTTGTACCGTCGAGTTGATAGAAATTTTATTCAAAAAATTGATTTCGCGCGCGTAACTGACATTCAAAATCACCGGTCGCTCCAAGCGTTGTTTCTGAGAGAATGGTTCATTCTACACAAAAAACTGCTATGGAACTTTTTTGTTCACAATTATCTTAGCTTTATTTTTTGAAACATTTTTTTTCTACGGTGTACAGATTCTTGGAAAATCGATATTTTCCGTTTTTCCCCCCTACGAGGGGGGTTTCAGGGGAAAGCCCGGGGGTAGGAGTGGCAAACTTTTTTGCATGTTTTTCGGGGTTTCAAAATTGACATCTACACAGCAAAATCTAGGTTGTTCGTTTCGTTTCTAGAGGTCAAATCTCTGACGACTGGACTAACAAAGCATTCTTACATTGCATTCAGATGCAAATCCAGGGGAGGCATCAAATTATTCGAACATATACAAACAAAGGAAACTTTATCATTTTAAATCGCAATTGTTCCTAAGTGAAATTGTTGAATGGATATAGTAATATTAATAGAATCTAATACATGGTTTCATTAATTTTATAATAGAATAATTTATTTATTTATGAAAGATGCATTTTCAGCAAATCACGACGTATAAAGGGTAGAAAGCAATAACGCGTAAAAATGTAGGTCGTAAAAAAACACGATTGAACAATGCAACTTTTGTTGCTGAAACGCCTCGGGTCAAAGTCTGCAGCGACGTCGTCAACAAAATAATGTGCATAATGTCTCCCCTACCAACGACGAAGCTCGGGAGCCATGTACTATGCAAAATTCCGTCCTTTATCTTTCGCGTCTTCGCGAAAATTGGGCCGTAAAATGTATCAAAAAGCATGAAACTCACCCGGATGCGTCCTGACCGCTTCCCGCGTCAGAAAATCACCCGATTACGACCTCGTTGTTGTGTTTGAACTGACAAAAAGGAAGAAAAGCCTTCGGCGAAGCCTAGGTGTTCGCGCTGGACTCTCCCGTTCCTTCGTTTGACAGTTATGCGCACAACAAGAAATGGCGTCGTTCAATTCCCAGCTGATCCAGCTGATCATTGCCCGCCGCAACACACCGCCGCCATATATTCCTTCCACGAAAAATAGTCCCATCACCTGCGCGCGTCACCTTTTCCATCAAGCGAAATCGTCGAATTTATTCGCGGTTTTGAGGGAAATAATCAAATAACAATAATAAAAAAATCTGCAATTCTGTTTATAAGTGGAGAAATTTCTGAAAAACAACGGATTTTATGTTTTCGCAAAAGTAATCGGTCCGTGTCGGCGCAGGACTATCGTTTGGAGAGTCGCGATTGGACAATGCGATGGCGGATTAATTTGCCAAGCGAATCTACTGCCTGTATACATATATATCATATTAGGCCTAAGCACAATGACGCTTCGAATGAAAATCCGACCTCGAATGCTCGAACCATCTTTTGTCCTTTTCCATTGCACAAGATAATAAATGACAGTACAATTCGAGTTTCACATTCGAAACGTCATTGTGCTTCGGCCTTTTGTCGGTACATACACGCTTCTCTGTTCTGATGTCATTTATTTTTCAATATTGTTAAAACAAAAATCAATTGATATAAAAATTTCTGACGTATATTGTATTTGCCAATATATCGAATGACGATAAGATAATACTGCAAATATAAGAATTTATATATCTTTTTTATGTCGAGCTATTTTATTGCATCATTTTTTTTTTTTTTTTTTTTAAAGCATACCAGTTTAGAAATTGGGAAACCCACGCCGATTTAAAAATATTTTAAAATATTTATATGTAATTCAATTTTTACCTTTTATTGGATTTCTTTTTTAAACATTTGTCGTTTGTCGATGCTTTTCAAAATATGAAGCATATATGCAATCACTATAAAGGTAACAAAAATTAATAAAGAATTAATTTTGAAATAATCAATAAGTTTTACACTATAATCACGAGTATAACAGTACAAGGTGCAAAGTATATATTATGAAACAACCAACACACAAACACACACACTCACACACAAATGCACACGCACATATATATATGTATATATATAACTGAACATATTACTCTATTTTATTAAAAACTGTATAAAATCTATAGAATTAAATTACTTATAGCTAAATGTTTTAATTTAATGTTATAATTCTTTCTATTAATAAAATCTTAACAACTTCAGACTTTCAGATTAAAAGACAATAGTTCAACTGTACTTGTTTCTAAAAACACTAAACGCTCACTGTCAATTTTCTCTTAATGGTTTCTTTTTTTCTCCAACTGCTTCACTACATATTCAAGCTGAAAAAGATGATCGTCTTGGATGCCTGGAGCTATAATACGCATGGAAGCTGCCAGGTTATAGAGGTATTCAGTATTAGGTCCACTGGTACCTTGACATTCCACAATGTGTTCAGCTATTGTATCAACATCTTCATTTCCAGCAAAATTTGGATTGTCTTCTTCGGCAATGTAGATACTGAGATAAATTGGCTCGTCATCTTTCCTTGAAACCTTATTCGAATCTGAGTTAATTGCCTGAATTAGCGGGTAAAAGAGAACACGTTTTCTAATGTATCCGCCTCTTTCTCGAAAATCAAGATGATCCGTTACACTGTCAATATTTTGATCTGCAATTTTATAAGCACAGCCCCATACTTCTTCATTTGGATTATCAGAGGCAAGTAGAGTGACAACTCTCCCAGGCTATTTATTAATTGAAAGGAATTTTTTATCAGTAAAGGATAATGCAATACATACCCTGTAAACGGAAACGTATTGAAAGTTAAAAATACGAATTAAAATGAATTAAAATGACTGAAAATGAATTCACTTAACGCGTACACGAATTCATTTCAATTCGTATTTTTAATTTTCAATACGTTTTCGTTTACTGGGTACATTGCTAACATTGAATAATTTAATGCTATAACTTACTCTGCTGGGTGCTCCACGATGATATGTGCTTTTTTGGCAGAATTTTCGTTGAAAGCCTTTCACATATCCAACAATTCTTTTTTCATAAGGAAAGTCAGCTTTCCAAATAAGCGAACCATAACCAAAGATCCACATTGTCCTTGAACACTTTCTGAAATATCAATAAAAGATATAATATTTAGATTTATAATTTTATTTCCTATAATTACTACATTCTTTGAAATTAATGTAAGATTGACTGAATATATTTAATTCATGGTAAATACATATATATACAAACGAACAAATTTATCTTTAACGTAATTTTCACAAGTTGTTTCATCGACTGTCAAAGAAATACTGCTTAAATAAAGGAAATTGAATCAAATAATAAACAAAAAAAGATATGAATCATAGGCTCATTTTGTACCAGGCCTGATAGGTAAAACTTATACTTATTTGTGATGTGTTTGTAAATTGCGCATTGATAATTGATTGTTATCGGGTCTGTATCTTCAATTTTTTATTACAATATGAAAATGGTTTTCAAATATAAGAGCAAAGTGTCAAGATTGCATTACTATCTAATGTGTGCATGTATTTAAAATTAAAATTAATTTTATATAAAGAATAAAAATAAAAATTTATTTTAGAGATTTTAATAAAATTCTACGTATATTTATATGTATTTACATACTTATATATACATAATATACTTACATAATTAATAAAACAACTGAACCGCACTAAACACTAGTAGAAATTCGTTATTGGATAATATATAAAACTTAACAAAAAATAATATGTAATTTTAATTAATTACACGTATATATACGAATGTTAAACGTTGGTTCACAAATTTTGAAAATGAATAATCAATGATATATATAGAGACGAAATATTTACCTGTCTCTGATGTTTACATCTAGATAAAATACTGATCATAACTTTCGGGTTATCACAATAAGCTTCGTTTAGTCGTTGCGTCTGATGCAAGTTTTACGTCCATTTACTTCACGTGGGTTTATAGAGGGATCAAAATTAATTATTTCTGTATATAGTACAAGACACAGCGCAGGCGCGATGAAAAGATTTTAATATCGCGCATGTCCTTTCGAACCATATGATTGTCAAAACTACGGTCAAAACGATTTATGGATGTATATGTATATACATATACCTATATATGTACATGTTTACTTGCCCAGAATTGCATATATATATATATATAGATTGTGTGAATGAGAATATAAACATAGACGCAATTTGTGAGTTTACCAAATTTGGTACTTTCGTTGATTTCGCATGCATGGATGCATATATGTGACAACAATCGAACATTTATAAAAAATTAACTTTGACAATATGAAGTCTGTGGATTTAAGTACTGACATACTCGCAGTTCGGAGCATTGGTGACCATGTGTTTATAGGTTAGATATATTTGTTTACAAAATATGATATAATAAAAATAAAAATATTCAATTACAAAAATTAAGACTTTAAAAACATACATCTCTGATTTTACTTCAGTTTATAAAAAATATCGATACTACATTAAGTAATTGAAACTTTTAAGAAAAACATAAACATTTTAGGAATGGGTTGTACGTTATACTTACTAAGGAAGTCTGACGGCAAATTGGAATTAAAAATAGATGTCCTTCATCCTGACAATATATATGGCATTGTTATTAAACCTAAAAATAGGTTGATTGTATTTGGTGGAAGAAGTTTGTGCATGTTTGAGTTGAACATCACAAATAATTCAGTACAGTAAGTTTTGACACGTATACTTGTCTGTTGATAAATATTTTTAAGAAAATATAGATATGGTAATAAAAGTTGCATTCTGAAATTAAATTACCAATTAATTTTTTTATTAATTAAATTATAGACTAGAAAAACTATATGATGTTCATCGATTACCAGATTGGATTATTAGTGTTGAGTGCCTTGAATCAAAAGATGATACGTTATCGATTTTATTTGCACACAATAATGTATACACATATAACATAAGTACAAAAGAATACACAGACTCAAGATGCCAAGAAAAATGTTTATTGTATCCTTATATAATATATCTCATGACATTTTAACATTTAAGATATTGGATTAAATGTCAGGCATTTAAATATAAAAACTTATATTTTCATTACATATTACGTTCAGATATGGTGGAACAGTTTCAGGCAGCAGTAGCAATACTGCAGTAATTTTCAGTGGGACAGTGTTTCAAGAAATATTAATATGGAGAGTAAAAAATGGTGAAGATTCACCGGTCCTTCATCGATTAAAAGGACATAACGTTAGTTGAGCCACTATATTTTAAGATAATAATTTTATTAATTTTTATATACAATTCTTTTTTTCAACTAGGGAGTAATATTCTCTGTATTCTACAGCCCAACTAAAAAACTTATATGTTCAACTTCTGATGACAGAACTGTTCGACTGTGGAGAATTTCAAACTTAAATTTTGACAATAATGAGTTAGAATGGGAAAAAGTAAATATTGCATTACAGACAACAATGTTTGGTCATGTTGCCAGAGTTTGGGAATCTATGATTGTGAATGATATGATTATTAGTATTGGTGAAGTAAGTTTAAATAAAACAATTTTGAAATTTATTGCAAAATTTCATTAATAAATTCAAGCAATATATTTGAAATGTAGAATCTATTTTGTTAATTTAAGTTTATTTTTAATTTCACTAGGATTCTAAAATATGTACGTGGACATTGGAGGGAAAACTTTTAAATAAAATAGAAGCACATCAAGGTGCTCCAATATGGTGTTTAGATGTAACAGAGGATGATACAATATTAACGGGTGGTTCTGATGGGGCTGTCAATTCCTGGCCTTTACGATATGATAGTAATAATGTTCGTTATCAAACATTGCTTGTTACGACTAATGGATCTGCAGTTCCTAAAAATGTATATCATTTAAATGAAGATATTGTTCTAGTCCTGAAAGAAGATGGAATGTTATTATGGTTTGCTGAAAATGAAAAATTGAAAGGAAGTCAAAATTTATCAAAATCTTCCTCAAGTTATTGTATTCTACAAGTATCCTCCGACAAAACACAACTTGTTACTGCATCGATAAAAGGAGAAATTTCGTTATATAAAAGTAAATATTTGTTGTGTATTAAATTTTATACTTCATAATGATTTCACTTTATCCATATATTATTTTAAATGAAGTAGCTCATCAAAGAAATCATATTCCACTCAATGACAGTTTTTAATTGATTATAAAGAATTGTCAGTATTGGACATAAATAGTTCAAAACACCAAAAGAACCCAGCATATGATTAATTTTGTTTGATTAAAATTTAAGTGTAATAAAAAAATTAATTCATATCTTAATTTAATTGTAATGGTAATTGTGATGGTTACAAATATGTTTCAGAAATTGATGATAATGATACACAACCTATGCACTGGAAATACAAAGGATCATGGACAGCTGTGAATTCGAAAATATTTTCTATGCAATGGCTAAGCAATGATTCATTATTGATATGTGGAGCGGAAGGAGTTTTGCATATTTGCAAATTTGGAAAACATGGTATAATCTTAATAAACATATCAAATGTTGGCTGTATCTAGAATAAACAATATAACTCAAACAGGAAATTAGTTATAAAATATATTTCAATATCTTTTCGAATTGATTTCAATGAACAATTTAAATATTTTGTAGGATCATTAGATATTCAGTCAAAGTACATTTTACCAATGAGTCGCGAGCGATGGGTAACAACTGCAGTCATATTTGGTAATGCTCTTGTGTGTGGCGATAGAATAGGGAATATATTTGTTTTTAAAACTACAAATGTTGGAACGAACGAAAATACGCAAAATAATGGACCCGTTCAAACTTTCAATAAAATTCATGGACGACTTGGAGTTCAGTCCTTATTGATTATGGGTTCTAAGCTTCTAACAACTGGACGTGATGGTACTCTCAGATTTTTTAGAATTCGAAATTCTAGGGAGGAGAATTCGACAATTGAATATATGCATAAAAGATACATGCCCATGGACTGGGTTAGCAAAGTTCTTAAATATAGAGAGGAATACTTGATTCTAGGATTTAAAGAGGTAAAAAATAATTCAATATTATTTACGTTTGACATAATTGTTAGAGTTGTGACTCCAATTTATTAGATCAGCTTTGTTAAGAATTATTTTGTAAATTTTCAGGTTGATTTTGTTGTATACAGTTTAACTCTTCGGAGGTTCTTAGTACGGATAAATTGTGGAGGGGCTCGTCGATCGTGGGATTGCATAGTGCACAATAACATCCTTAAATTCGTGTATGTTCGTGAAAAAGAAGTTCATTCCGTCACCGTTTCATTACAGCCGTTAATTTTACCACCTTTGTTGGTATGTGATTTTTTAAAGTTTTTAATATTTTTTGACATTTTTCTAACAGTTTTCCTCAGGTACATTGTAATATCGATTTTAGACCGGTTTACACTCGAAAGAGATTTACTGCATACAGCGAATACCTGTCGATAATTGCAAAAATCTTATACTTTTTGGAGGTGAAGATTGTTCACTCCGCATTGGTTCAATCTCTCCAGTATCAAATAATGAAGCAACTTTACATAAAAATCTTGACTTATTTGATGGGCATATTTCAAATATAAAAACTATATCTATCATCAATATAGAAAGTACAAATTCCATTAGTAAGAATTTAATTGTTACTGCCGGTGGCAGAGCGCAATTAAAAGTATGGGAAATTGATGTGAAACTGACCCAAAATATTGTTACAAGGGATGATGTTTCTTGTAAGGATGTCTTATCAAACATGTTACGTGGACCAGATATGCAGCGTAAAAAAATAAAAAAAGGAGATGAACTTATGTACGATATGGATCCAGAGACTCGATATATGGATTTAAGTCTTTTAAAATCTCCACAAAATTCCAATGACATTATCGTATTTGTTGCTTGTTCCGATGGGTATCTTAGGTAAATTTTACACTGCATTATGAATAATTATTGAAATTTAATTGAGAATTAAATTGTATTTAACGTTATTAAGTTCTGAAATGCTTATTACTGTTCACAGGATTATGGAATATAATACCAAATTGACAGAAATAAGACTGATGAAAGCGATTCCTTATAGAAATCGTTGCATTTTAAAAGTTCATTCGTTCGAATATCATGGAAGTATTGTTGTAATAACAATGGCAACTGACGGTTTAGTTCATTTTTGGAATTTTAAATTTATTGATGAGGAAATAGTTTTGTGCAACATACATTTGGATGCTAGTGATAATTGGAAAGTCCACCAATCTGGCATTAATAGCTTTGATATCAAAGTTTTGAAAGATGATCATTTTCTATTTGCTACTGGCGGTGATGATAACCTTCTGAGTTTAATATTGTTCAAAATTACAAAAATACCAAACGATGAGCCAAATGTAACAATTGTTTCTCGATGGGAAACAGCTGCAGTGCATTATGCTCAGATCACGGGTGAGCTATACTTTGTTCTAAATAAATTTTAATTCAGTTACATTAAAATACTTGCAAATAGGTTTATTGCATTATAATTTTGTGAATTATCAATATATTGTCTAACATCTTGTATTCTGCAATAGGTATTAAATTCATTGGAGAGAATAAACTGTACAGCGTGGGTGCAGATCAAATACTTGCCATTCACAGCTATTTATACGCTTCACAATTACACGTTGATTTATATAATACAAGTATTTTGACTATACCAGATATTCAAGGAATAACACATTTACAAAGTGATGAGTAAGTCGAATCTACCTAACATTAATTTGTACAATTTTAACAAATTGGATTTTACTAGAATAGTTTTTAAAATTAATGAAAATACTCTTTTCTATATTCCAGTCCAACCAAGGAACTTTTTTGTGCATATGGAAAAGGATTTCAGATAATTCAATTATGATCGTTAACTTCCCATTAACAAAAATTGGAATTATTTTTTGTGTTATACATATTAATATGTAAAAAAACTTTGTATATTTATATAAATGCACAGTTTCCTATAGGAAGTTTGTACGGATTTTGTATTGTAACAAACATGAAATTTCAAATGAATATTTATAGAATATAAATTTTGTAGAAATGGAATAATTGTATTTGTTTTCTCTGTTTCTTTCCTTTTCTTAATTGTAAGCCATCATTAAGAAATTATTGTACACACTGGTCTATAATTTATATCCTAATATATATTGTATATATTTATGCATTTACGCGATACGCATACGCGCGCGCACACAAGATGAATTTAAAGATGGCGTCGTAACCTATAAACTCCTAAAAGTTTGATGGCCATCACAGCTGATCCGAGAGCTGTATGTCACTGCAAATGGGTACCTAGTGTAAAAACATATATTTGAAGAAATTTTATAAAATGACGAGCATAACAATATCTGCGGTTCGTCCGAGAACGAGTATTCTTGATAAATCCCTGAGTAAAGGTAAAGGCGAGGTTAGTTTGAGTTGTTTCGCCCTTTTGTTTTCTGAAGTTGTTCAATACTGCCAAAATCGAGTCTACACCGTACCCGAATTGCAAACTAAGTAAGTTTTCTCTTTTTTATGTTGTAACTTTATATCACACAACAAATTGCTGCCTGCAAGCTAAACATTACATTTGGTTCGTCGACTTGCTTCTCTAGTTTTCAAAATACACTTTTCAAATTTTTGTTTACAATATAACGTGTATAAAAATAGCAATGAAGTAGAAATTATTCTATTATGAATTTTGTTTTAGACTTTCAGATATGGGTTCCGAAGTTGGTCACCGAGTGACAGATCTGCTTGTTGTTCGTGAAAAGGGAGGAAAAAGAGAAATCAAACTTCTGAATATTCTTTTATTTGTTAAAAGTACCTTGTGGAAGTCACTTTTCGGTCGTGAAGCTGATAAATTAGAACATGCAAACGATGATGAAAGGACATATTATATTATAGAAAAGGAATCCTTGGTGAACAAGTTTGTTTCTGTACCCAAGGATAAAGGAAGTTTGAATTGTGCATCGTTTGTAGCTGGAATTGTGGAAGCTGTTCTTTGTGATTGTGGCTTTGTAAGGATCTTAGTTACCAAATTTATTTTTAATAAAATTAAATTTAAAATGTAGTTAGTTCGAAAATACAAAGCTGAAGTTAAAATTTAGACTTGAAAGAGTCTGGAACTCTGTTGTAGAACTTCATGATACTTAAGTGGTCTTATTTTATGACTATTATTTTGAAAATGTAAACCTCGTTATATTTAAATTGTGTAACAATTTGAGGTTGAAAATATGAAAATGTTTGCTGTCTTTCTTATATTGCAGTTCACTTATAATGTAATTACAATTATTAAATCAACATTCAACCTTCAAGCAATTTCATGAGTTTTATAATAGATTTGAAGACTTATCAGTCATCAATCAATATTTCTTCATTTTCAATTTAATTGGAGCTTTCAAACTAAAATAATAAAATGATTGATCCTTGTGGTCGGTTCTATGATTTTGACTGGAAGTGAAGTATGTAATTAAATTCTGACTTTAGTAGAAATTTTATCGTTACATATGGTCCTCTGATCAGACCCTCATGTGTCAGGCTAAAATTTCTGCATCACGAGATGTACATTATTTTATTGTTAATTTTGAAGCACATTTGTAGAATTAATTTATATTTCATTTTTTTTATGCATGACTAGAATAATATATGTTAATAGAATAGAATATTGGTTTGGTTAAAACATTTATTAAGTGTCTTTTATTTTGTAGCCAGCAAAAGTTACTGCACATTGGCATAAAGGAACAACTTATATGGTGAAATTTGATGATGCAGTTGTTGCTCGCGACAAACAGTTAGACGACCGATAATATTAAATTAAAAGTTTATTATATATGTGTATATGTGTTTATATTATATTGAAATAAACAATTATAATCTTAATTTGTAATTACAAAATAAATTCTTATTTCATTTTTTTTCGGAAAATTGCTTTAAACTGATTAATTTTAATATTTTACACAACAAAATTTTTTCACAATTTTTTTCAAAAATTTTTAATATATAAGACATATTTTCTGAATTATTAATAAGACAGGAAATAATGTATTAAGTCTTACAATAGAACATATTTATTCATTGTAACAGTTTACAAGTTGCTACTGGTACCTTAAAAATGCCTCTTGACGTTTTTAAGCGAATTTACTGAACCTATCGGCATATGCAACCTGTCCAGTTCGATATGCGTGTTCCTTCGCAGACTGTGAAAATAAAGAAACTTTAGTTAAATAATAACTTATCTTAAATTAGAGAAACTTTTATAACATAAATTTATTACGGAATAAATATATTTAATTGAGATTTTTTATTTTTTCAAAGATCAAATTTTAAGAAATTTGTATAAAATACGTCAATTAATTTACCCTGTCGTTGTAAACAAAATATCCTAAGATCAGCATTGGAACGACACTCGTACTCACAGTCCAAAGAAAATTTTTTATAGTTGGTTTAAATAAAGCATCATGGCAAACTTGTGCTGTAATATATCGCTGTCTCATTTTATCAAACTGAAAATTAAATGGAAGTAGTTATTAAGATACTATTGAATTCAATTTTTTAAATTATCTACATATATTAAATTTATTGAAATTTCAGCCTTAAACTTATAAATTTGTGGCAAATGAAATTAAATGGTTAAAGGTGAACATCAATGATATGTTTTTTATTGTATTATATTTATATATCAAATATACAATATACAGGTATAATAGTGATACTAATTTTATATTTAAGCGATCTTATATTGAACGACTATAATAATAAATATAAATAAATAAATATAAATAAAGAATAAATATAAATAAAGAAATAAATAAATACCAAATCTGAAAAATAAAAAAAAAATATAGGATTAGGTAAGTGACCACTTTTTAAATGTAAATTAAAATTAAAAAATCTTACTTTTTATTATGTAAGCGATAATTTGTATTTTAAAATATATAGGAAATTATGCATATTAATATATAAATATTTGTATTTTATTAAATGCTTATCATTTATATTTATAAAAATGTTATAATATGATACATTTACATGTATCGATTGAATACTGTCAACGTACGCTACGTTATTTTGACTTATTTTGACTGTGTACAATTGGCATGATTATTATCGAAAACAAGGTCTGAAATACCTGTATTATTCTTATAACTTAAAATAATTGTAAACTAATTAAATTATTTTTTGATTTATAACTTAGATGTTATTACAATTATCTATGCAGCTGTCATAATGCTACATTTACAAGTGAATTAAAAATTAAATTTAGATTTATACCATGTAATAAAAATATAAACCTTTATAGAATGTCAACTGGCATAAGTGTAGTGTTACATAACACGTTAATGACTTTGAGAAATTTTTAAAACGAAATGCATTTAGTACTATGCATTTTTAATATTGTAACATCTATTTTTGTAGATAATTTTTGTGGCTGGTATATTTTGAAAGTAATTTCGAACGTTGAGTTCGATTCGTTTAGGTTAAGTTATCCACTTACTGGATACGCTTCGAAAGGTGCATCCGGATGTAACTTGTATTTTAGATATTTCTCACGCAAAGTTTTCCTCCGTTCTGTTCGCCATTCCAGAATTTGTCTCTCTGTTGACGAAACATCGTATATTTTGTTAAAATCCGTCATTTTTGGATTTTATTTGACTTCGAAACCTGATATAAATACGTTTCTGACGACAACGATATAGGGTCGATTTAGGGACGATGGTTCATTGGTTCATTGCTAAGTGAGTTTCAAACGTTTCGAAAGTTTGACCAGCAGTTCCAGTGGTTCCCGCAGTTAATGCACAATATTTTGCGCGCGAAAATTTTAAAAGCAGGTAGTTTAAAGTGAAAAGAATTATTCTCGTTATACATAAATTATATTGTTAAGATATAGTATAATATTTGACTAATGTAATTGATAATATCTATCTTTAAATTCATATTTGATAATATAAGTGGATCAAATTTTACATAAACAAGTTAATTTATATAGAAATCAAGTGACACTTCGATATTTCACAGTTCTTTTACTCAAAATGGACACAGTGGATGTTCAAAATAGCACAAATTTTGAATATGAAAATGCAGCAAGTTTTGCCGACATCAACAGCCTGATTAACAATTTGCCAACAAGGTTTTTCTTTAATGTTATATCTTTTAATAACTGTACTCCCAACCTCCAATGTCACTGCGCCCATCATGTTTTCAGAAATTACGCACTGCAAATATTATTTTGACGCCTTTCCATTTACATTTTATATTGAGAATAATATATTTAATATTTTTGACAAATTAATATACCATTGGAGAGCGACAATTATGTATAAACATTATAACAAAGGTTTTAAAGTAGAACGCAGTTACTGACCTAACCTATATATACACAAAGTATAAATGGCACATTAGAAATTATATTGAAACGATTTTGCAAAATTTGGGCTTTGGTACTGGAATTTTCTATCCCTCAAAAAATACCAGTGACATCAGTCGAAAATTAAACAAGAAATTAAAAAAAAAAAAATCGCACGTGAAAGAATTTCCTTTTGCAATGTATAGCTATATATATATATATATATATATATATATAGACATAAAAACCTATTGGTTACTTTTGATCATGAATGTATTTTGTTAAAGTTTCAAAATTCAAAATAGCACCTTGATAGATATATCCGTTCTATATAGAAATGAGTGCAATTGAGCGTTTATGCGTTTTTTGGAGCTACATGTTTATACGATCACTTTAAAGTTCAAAATAGCAAGCTCCAATATGTCGGACAACGTTAAAAAACTAGATTAGTAATGTATTAATTTTAAACTTAATTTGAATTTTTTTTTCAATTCTTTCAATTAACAAATACTTACAAAAATTTCAATTAACAAAAGCTTAATTAAAATTTTAATAAATTTTAAACGTGCAATTAAGTAAAAAAAAAAAAAAAATTAATAGAATGTATTAAGAGACTGACTATTTACATATATTTATTACGTCGCTAATTACAAACTTGAGGTCGGAATAAAAAAAAAAATAAAAAATCACACTAAAAAACTTATATATATATAAGCTCAATTTCATACTTTTTAAGCCGAAATAAATAATTGATCAATGATCAGGTCATTTTGAATTTTGTATAATTATATTCATGATCAAAGGTAATCCTTACGTATATAGTATTTATTTCTAGCTACATTGTACAAAAAGAAAACATTCGGAATTCCGATATTTTAAAATATTTCTCAATTAATATAATAGTTGCCATTGAGTCCGCCATTTTGAATTTTAAAATTATGCCTCGTGGATAGAATAATGGGTACAAGAAGTACTCTATAAGTCCTACTGTATGCGTCATTTTTTATGCTCATTTTAAGAAGTACTACTGAAGGGCCTCCTTATGGAATTCAGAAAAAGGAACACTTTAAAGTATAATTTATCATTATAAAAATGTATTATACTCGGGATAAGGATTTATCATTTTACCAGTTTTTATTTTTTCGTTTTGCTGTACAGTGGATTTTACTCG
The DNA here is from genome assembly GCA_030522945.1 of Trichopria nigra. Taxonomy (NCBI): domain Eukaryota; kingdom Metazoa; phylum Arthropoda; class Insecta; order Hymenoptera; family Diapriidae; genus Trichopria; species Trichopria nigra. The sequence continues at coordinate 25,834 of JAPYZR010000147.1, read as the reverse complement.
GTTATATCTAAAAGTTTAGTTTTGCAATTATAAAAGTGGTTTAAGATATATGTAATTTGTATTGGGTGTATTTTTTAATCTGTCTAGTATATAATTTAATTGCAAAAAGAACTCAAGATAATCATAGAATTGTATAATAATAACGAGCTGCGTAAGCAACCAATTTTCTTGTCGCTACAGAACATGGCAAGCGGAAGAACCCCGAAGGCACTGGGAAATGATTTTGCATTGCGAAAGGGCAATTTTTTCAGCACAGCTGCCAGATTTACCTCTTTTGTCGAGACAGGTATTCACGAACAATTGTAAAAATGAGACAAAGTTAATAATTTAATACAATTATACATTATTTTTTTATTTTTTATTTTTCTTTCATATTTTTATATGAAAAATATATAGAATTTGCCGTTATTCGTTAAAGCGCGAAAAATTATCATTGAAATATATATATATACAATTATATTATATTACAAGTTCTAAAAAAATGGACTGTACTATCGGAAAATATAAATTAAAACATTTCTGGTGTTTATTTTTGAGCTGAGAAATTATCAAGACGAAAATTTATAATACTTTATTTTATATTTATATAATTTTTGTTAATCCTTCAAATCTACGGATTATAATTGGATCTTTCTTCAGGCACGCTTTTATTGGCACTTATATTTGGCAACTGTCGATGACAATTCCGTTTATCAAAAGCATATTAATACCGCCATTATGACAGTTCTGCACAGGTGAATTGTTACTTCTCGCTTAACTATTCGAATGCATTTAATTTTCAAGCAATTCTACAATGTTTTGCTTCCTTGAAGGAAACTGCGTGAAAGCAAATCTTATATGAAGACAATCCTATTTTCGGAGCAATTGGTACGGCTACGGACATTCAATCACATGCCACGGAGAAATGTACTACGGAAACTGGATGAATATTTAAAGTAAGAACGTTGAAAATGTGATTCTTTGTTTTACATGGCTCAATTACATTTGACATATGTACATCAGACATTTATTAATTACTGTATAAGAAGAAAATTTTAATATAACTACTACTGCGTCTGATTTAAATTATAGTTTATGCGTAATAACTACTAAGTGATGTATGCTTGTTTTAATGTGGATGAATTTAGTTTTAAATTACCAAACGTAAATTTCTAAAAGTCTAAGTTATTAGAATATGGTGAAAAATTGCAGTAATTTATTTATTTACATGTATATTAGGAACAAATAACATGAAAAACGTGTCTTAAAAAAAAAAAACGATTTTCTCGTAACGTTGACTGCAGATGCTGAGTATTTATCATATATTCTCCATACACAGTTTTACAATATATTAATTTGTCCATATTGGTTCTGCCATTTTGAATTTTTAAAATCTGACTTTAGATTCTTAATCAGCGCCCCCAAACGTGCAAAGGCAGTCTATAAAAATGAAGAATCAAGAAGCAATGTTTTTTTAGTTTTATAATGAAAATGAAAGAAACATTATTTTTGCAAATTTTGTTCAATAATTTTTATGTCAACTTTGTGATTCTTTTAGTTTTACCGCGTAGAATTACATGCTACTTACACGAAAACGCAAATTATAACTGCGAATATTACAAGCAGTCGATATAGTATGGGAAATCATCTACTCGTAGTCGGTCATCAAGTCAAGAAGTGCTTTGGGCGCAAGAGTACTTACAGGCGTACTCACCTCTGTTTATTTGACCGCTTTCGAGAAACACGAATGCAGCTGGGGGGTCCGTTCAAATGTTCATACTGATCATGCTAGCACACAACTCGATATCGATAGTTACATTCCTGCGGGTCTTAACTGTAAAATCATTTAATGTAATGCATTCCACTTTATACTTACAAAGTTGCGACATGCAAGTTGCAAACTGCAAGGTTTTAATTTTTATTATTCGAGTATTATTTACGTAGACGTATATTTACTCCATTATCTTTTATACTTTCTTTAAATTTTTAAATATTTGAAACTGGAAATTGCAATTACAAATAAAAATGAAGCATTTCAAACTTATTACTTATATCTGCTTGGAGTCCTTGTAAAATTCTAATTATTTTTCTGATCTAAATTGATTTCTAACTGATTTTGTTCAGTCATGAGACCACATTTTATATCTAATTTTAAACTGTTGATGGGGTGGGAAAATGCGAATCTAAAATGTCCTCGAGGTGTTCAAAGACTCGTAAAGGTACTTGTAAAGTGTGAAAAGAATGACAGTCTACATTTTGAAAATTTCTTCTCCGCTACTTAATTTTCAAGTGTGCATCAACCGTTTTCATAACGTACTTCAAGCGTTCGGAAAGAGTTGTTATATTGCAAATTTATATTTTACGAAAACTGGAAACGATTGTGAACACTCTGCATGTGCTGCCCCATTAAAATGCCCATTAAATACACGCATGCAATATTCAAAAGTAATTATTAGATTCCATTCACAACTGACAAAATGTTTAGCTTATTAACATCGAAGCTCGAAAGTCTAAAATCACACTTCCCTTTCACTTCGTTCGTTTGAATGACATTCAAGTTTACCGAAAGCCTTTATAGTACATTTAATTTAAGCGTACAAAATACTTACGGAACACTCTGATAATACTTTATAAGTACTAATACAATTCTGCAGAGGAGAAGTTTGACGAAATGTTTCGACAATCTAGGCAATGTAGGTAACGCAAACTGGTAGTGCATCTCTCTAAATTTTAAAAGAAGAATGTTAAAAAAAAAACATTATATTTCATCAGTTTCTATATCCATCAAGTCAGTTATAGTCGTAAAACTTTATTTCATTATAACTCAGAAATTCGGATAGTTATGATCTACTTTGGAACTGGTGTAAAAGTGAAATGGCAAGAAATGCGCACTTTCGTCCCCCCGAATGGCACTTTTCGCGGTATTGTGTAATGGAGGTGCCGTTTCGTGTTTCGCAAATAAAGGGGAAAATGTATTTCATCAGACAGCAGACCACACTGGAGACGTTTTGCCTCGAAGGACTGCAGCTGCATCGCTCCGAGGGACTTCGCTTATTATCAGCGATATCCTCTTCTCGCAAAACGATGAGGCACCTTTACCTCTGGCGAGCTTTCAAGAGGAAGGACGGTCCCCTGCTGGCAGGGGAGGACTACTTCCAGGATTCAGCATCGCATGAAGACAGAGTACCGAGGCAAGACCACTGGTTTCGAGCGATTAGCAACCTGGAATTTCTCACGACTCTGTCGGTGAACTATGCTTATATTGCAACGGCCAGTGGAAATCTACTGGTAAACCTAGCGAAGTAAATTAATGCATCTTACATATACACACATATAAATGATTTTTGAGATCAGACGACAGATGATAATATTTTTGTCAAATTTTGAGTAGTAATAAATCATGATCGACATCAAAGGGCATTCGTTTTTTTATCAGGTCATTATCTGTAAGATGGCAGTGGCTGCAATTGCTTTGCCCAGAAAGTGACGTTCCTGGAATCATTAATCCTAATGAATGTGTAGCGAATCACGGTATTCCTGACATCGCATGGTTACAAGCACGTCTTTGGGCACCAGCTCTGAAAGTTCAATTTACAATAAGTTAGTAACTCCTGGCCTTACGCTTAAAGTTAGTGCATTTGTATTGGCAGTCAGATACACTCGTGATAGAGATTAATCTGAATTTCCTTGCCAGAGATCTATGGCGTAGCTTTGTCAGTTGTTGGAAAGACCATGCTACGTACATATTCTCTGATAGGATAATCTATAGAGGGAACTTGCAATCAAGGATATATGAGTTCTTTATTCACATATGTTATTACAATTGGTTATATATATAATATATACAATCTCATTGATATTTCTCAAAACTTTTATTTTTTGCACACAGTTGGAGTCCCGCAGTACGACATGCACAAAAGATTTTACACGAAACATACACCAATCCATACATTCATCCTTTCGTCGGGAATTGACCTCCGTTTCCGTCAACCATGGATGATCGACTGTACTCTAAAGAATCTTATCCACGCGTATTCCAAAACTTTAGGTAACTAAGTAGATACGTATTTTGCTGTGTTCAAGTATATAACATGGCATTATATATACTAATATATAGGGTAGCAGAAAGAGAAGGGAACAAAATATTCTTATAATTTGATCTTATCATAAGTATATAACTTGAACGTTCGGCATTGGCTAAAGTCCAATTCGCAGCGAGAATTGAAAAGACTTTATATATGTATTTGATTGAAGACGACAAAGTATAACAATAAATGTCTATCCTTCCTAAAGAATTTTTGTATGAAACAAGAATGTCAAAGTTAAACAAGAATGCCATCAAAAGACTGTAATTGTATTTCTGAAAATTCTTCATTCGAATGATTGTAAATATTAAATATTCCCAGGGTATTTTACATGCAATTTCGGAAAATATGTCATCTGTAATATGTTGAAAGTGTTTTCAAATATATATATATTTTGGAACATGGTAAATATTAATCGTAGTACATTACAACAGTATTTCATTTGAGATTTGATTGAATATTTTGTTGGAAATTTTACCAGAATGTATCAAAATTAATCCATTCATATTATTGCAGTTTGTTTGCACTTGGAATTGTGGCATCAGCGAGAGCTGCTGGATATTCATTTCAGAAAGCTTTTTCCAGGTCTTCCAAACTTGGAAATTTTCGAATTTATTGGTGAAATTCAACAATTTGGAACTCTATGTGCCATGTGTACTCATATACAAACTTGCCAATGTAGTATGTAATCTTCTGTTTTGTCGCTTACAATTACATCCCCATTTTTTTACATTTCATATAATGTTTTCACATTTCAGACGTGCGGAGAGTGAAACTTCAACTTCAACCGATCGTATCTGATGGAAAGCCGGATGATACATGGGACACCAAAATTAACTGCTTGCTATGTTGTTTTCAAAAGGACTTTGAAGAAATGGGAGTTACATTTGATATTCGAAAATATCCTTGTTGACATATATTTTTAATGAATTTTGTGTCACATAATATGTACACATACATCTACACATAATTTGTATAATCATAACTTCCATTTTGTTATTATCTTTTAAATTAAAAAAAAAAAAAAATGTACTGAAGAAATAAATAACTTTACAGATTTTATTTGAACAAAGTTACCGCATAGGTAATTCTTTTCGCTTAAACACGTATTGTGTTCTTTTAAAAATAAAACAAGAAATAATACTTGATCTAGATTATAAAGATACAGATAAAGAAGAGATGCTAATTATCTTAAATATTCTTAATTATTGATGAAATTCTTATGAATGTCATTCATATCTTCAAAACTTACCTTACATTCAGTACTTTATTCCTTCTACCATTGGAAGTTTGAATTGCATTTCATGGTCATTGGACTAAGTGATAGAAAAATATAGGTAATTCCATTTGACGAGAATAAACAACAAAAAAGAGACAGACGGACATTTACAGGACATAGAAAGAGATATTGCTTTGGAGATTCAAATCGGATACTTAGAAGATATAGAAAAATCCCATATTTTTATATCTCATTTTCTGTATCCCGTTTTCTCACTTCAGTTTTAAGAATTTGCATAACTATACTTCTTCCCTATAAAAAATGGATCAACAGTTTATTCTTTCGAAGATGAAGGAGAGTTCCTTTAATCACAATCACTTTAACTATCTGAGGTATTAAAAAACGATCATGAAGAAGGGAGTACTGCATATATATATAAAATCATGAAATAAATGGCTATACAATTACTCGTATGTTCGCTTATTCGCATATTTATTGTTACAGATTAGAATACATTATTATGTGTTAAACATATTTTAACAGATGCAATCTACAGGGAGCTCTGAATATATAGTTTGCCTGATGGGTACTAGCTGCTGACATAGGGATCATTTCCTTGTTTTACATCGTCCGTCCCCGGAAAAGTGATCGTACAGCTGTTTCTTTCTCAAATTCTTGCCCTGCACATCTCTAGTAATAGACATGGAAGATTTTTTTTTTCATAGAGAACCCCTTAATAAGTATAAGGTTAATGTTACAGTATTTCGTAATTGCCGTAGTCCATACATGTTGCAGTACTATACCTTGGTGTTGTCTACATGGGTATAATTGCGGAATAAAACAAATGAAAGCCGAGATATTTAACGGAAAAAAATTTAGCAGCTTGTGAAAAGCAATAGCTTGTAAAAAAGATTAACATTTCGTTTGAAAACGGTGTATTTTGCAGTGATGGCACGGATGCGGAATAAGCTACTCCCACTGTAAACGTACACGCTATGTATATGAGTAATATGTTCTTAACGTAAGTGTGTGTTTTATGTATAATGTGCAAATGTAGCTACGATTCGCCTAACGTTTCGCTACGGTCTTTTATGCGCTCAAGAGCTAAAATGAATGTCGGAGAGCATGGCGTCCTTTATCCAAGGCCCGATAATAATCCGATAATAACAACGATGACAGATAGAACTTGTATTTTTTATGCAGTAGATGTGTTTAATCGTTTGTAGATATAGAAGATTTGAGTATACCACGTTTAGAAACGTCGTTCTTTTTCCGGTGCGTCATATATATGTATACAAGGTACAGTTCGGTATTTTCGTGACTATAATTCTCCCCATTCTCGATAATGCATACTGTTATATTCGTTAGTGATAAAAACGACGCGATAACAACAATAATGATCGCCGCACTTCATCTAAGGTCATCTTCACGCCTTATTCGGGATTCGTTGTCGTCTCAATCTTTCCAACACTACCGTTGATATATTATATATATATAGATATATTTCTGTTTGAACAATCGTTAATAGGCACCTACACCTGCGACCTTAATCTAATTGAACCTAAAATTTGTATATGCTAAGGTTTTTGCTTGTGGTTGACCGTCGCGGTCCTAGATTCGAAAATCATTTATTACATCTGCACCAGTTTAGGCTTCTCATTTAAAGTCGCACAATGATTAGAATTATGTGGAATAATCAAGTCTCTCAGTTTTCCCATATGACAATTCCTCCGTATTAGTTTCACTATACCGTTTCTGATATCTTTTATAACATTATTTTGTAGACATATATTATTTCTGGATCTATAAATATATTTGGATACAACTTTCACTAACGGTCATCGCTAACTCAAAATATACCCTATATATTAATAAGATAATTCGGAATTAAGTGATTTTTTCGACTGATTAGTCCATATAGCTCTACAATTCGATAGATTCACTGTAAGACTCGAATGCACAGAGTTCTGAAATTTCTCTTAGAAGATATTTCCAGATATTTCCAGATATTTCCCACTTATAGCAGCTAACAATAAAAAAGTTTAAAAACTATAAATTCGTAATGTTGAATTCTTAAATGGTCTCTAAAGAACTCTTTTCATTATTCTATGATTTGTTCACTAATTCAAAGCTACTGCAATTGAATGATATCTGTTTGTGCTATGGTTGGGTTAGAAAAACAAGGTGTAAAGCTAAGCGGTTAAAGAGGCAATCACTGGCATTTGTGACAATATATTCTACCAGTGAAACATAAATAACATTTATGAGATTCCAAGCCAGCGGAGACTTTTTTCCATTCAATCCCTAGGGACTTCACAACCAGGTATTTTAACGATGTACGTTTGACATTCGTACGTATAACACATTAGAAGTAAAATTGTCTAACATATAACGATCATCGCCGAGTACTAATTGCACTGAAACTGCACTATTTCATCGTTACAATTAATTACTTAATCAATACACCGGTAATCTCGAGTACCTTAAACGAATGACATCTATTTTTTGAACGCCGTAAGTATATATATTTGACCAATCCTTGAAAAACATTGCGTATTGTTGCATTTTCACTTGTAGATATTAGCTATACTATAGGTATTAACAGGTTGGCAATATAAGTTTAATGCGTTAACAAGCCACAATGCCGTAATTAAAATGTCAACTAGCTTATGACATATTAATTAAGATGACAAAGTGTAAACATTATGATTACATTTAGTGCAATAAACATCAACGACATCTTCAGTATTTCAAATTGTGGTGAGGAATTGCCCAATCAATTACAATTGGACTCTTTCGTGAATCTATCGGCCACGATTATTTATTTTTTTCTGTAAGCAATTAATTGTGTGTATTCTGATTGGTTAAGATCGTAAATAGCCGACCCTCTAATTAGTCCTACTGTATAGGAACTCGAAACCCTGAAGATTTAGGTTTCGTGTTCAAATTGCTTCGAATTCTGGCCGTAAAGGTATTATAGGAAGATAATATCATTTTACGTATATGACTATCCATATTAAAAAGCGCTTAATAATATGTATTAAATTCACGCTGAAATATAAAATAAGGATACCGCAATTGTACTATCGCAATGATTCATTGGAACAGATAATGAAACTACTTCGGTACTCGATTCGGTGTATATAGGAAAGTGCGCAATTCCACAGAATCGATCGATTAAACTAGAAACGCGATCGCTCAATCTAGGGAAATCATTTGAAAGCTCCATATTGTCACATCGTTTGGGATTCATCGTAACGACTAAAATGGTAATCGATTAAATATCATCGTTCAAGGCCATGGTAGCAATGGTAATATTACATCTTGCGGGCCATTGGTACATAATGACAGTAATGCATAATACGTTAGCGCCGCGCGTGTGGCTTTATCGATAGCATATGTATATCGGCATCGGCGTTTAAATTTATGTATATCGCATAATATTCGTACGTAATATGCGTATATATAAGTGGCTAGCACGCGTTGAAATCAAGGAGGTAACGTGCGGAACTTGGAGCAATCTCACCTCCGCACGCCTACGTTTATTATTCATTCTTGTTAATTTTTTTTTTATTACAGCTTATGTGAGACTACGATATAGAGAGACACATAGATACATGATAATGTGACAATCGGTTATGCGCTCGGGAAGATCGGAAAGGCAATCTTATCGGAATGAGACTGGGGTTCTGGTTACGACGGATTCTCAGTTGAAAATTTTATGCCATCGATTCGTTCTTGAAATTTTAGTCGAAGATTAAACTCACTGATTACTGACTTTAACATTGATTCTCATATTAAATTAGCTTTATTCATTCTCTCTTTGTATATACTGAAATCAAGTTTTTATTTACAATTACGTTCAGAATTTAAAGTACAATGCATGATGCATTAATTTTTTGAGAATTTGGATCATGTCTCATTATTTAGGATTGCCTTTGCGAATTCAAGCTGTGAAACATTCACGAATGTGAAAAGTGTATAGTAGCCATCGAGTCCCTTTTGCGAGTCTGCTATTCATATCGATATTATCTTCCGGTTTGTCAAATTAGACATGCAATCTTGAAGCTGCCTGCAAACGTTAACTGTCCTGTACGCAACAATTCAACAAATAATATCGCGGTACTCTTTCGTGGCTCAATCTTTATGAATACAAGTTCAATCGTGCACTTAGTAAGAATTTGTCAGTTAAAATCACTATAATTGTTATTATAAATGTACCGTGTCATAAAAACGAGTATTGCACAAACCATTTTGTAGTTGAACGTTTCAAATATACGACGTAAGTAACAGTGATTCTGTATCTTTACAATTTTAGTGTCATATGAATATAGTATGTTTTTTTTTGCTGGTGAACATATTTAGAGAGAAGTATACAGAAAGAGAAGAACTCGTGATAACTTTGGTTATTTACAAAAGATATTAGATTCTACGTAGACAAGCATTTTCAACAATGTTACCATTGGTTTGATCGCCATTAAATTACATCAAGTTTGCCAATTTTGCGAGTTCAATCAGAAAATTTAAGAGATTGGGACTTTAGAAGAAAGACCGTGCTGGTATTGTAAAGTGCTTGTATAGTTGGAATTGTCTAGAATGATTATTGATTATTTTGTTGGTAAAGCGTATTTAAAATCGTCAGCGCTGAACCAATCTTATCGGCCGTGTTACAGAGCCCTCTTCTATAAACAGTCTTTCTGGTCACAGCTGGACCACTAACATCGTCGAGTCTCACTTAAATTAATTCTTGTAACAATCAAGATTGTACTCCGATTTTCATTCCTACGGCATTCGCAGAATCGCAAATGTCTACACGCAAACCAGCTTCTCTAATTCCTACTTTACCTACAGTACCTCCAAAGGCACCCCTGAGATATTCATTTTATTATTAAACCGCTTCGTGCACGCCATATCATTATTATTATCCGCGTTTTTAGGAATGTTATGCCAATCCGGCTCTGATACCACAGAGCCAGCTGCGAGACTAAACGGATGCGGTGAAGAGCGATTCGATGATATGATAACATTCGAGAAAAATGATTCACAGAGTTAATGATGGATCTGTACGCTTGCGCGAAAAAGTATCGAAATTTGAGTAAACATCGCTTCAGTCCTTAAAGTGCATGTAATTCGTATACAGAATATATTTCACTGATTATTCGAAATACCATTGCAAAACGTTACGCAAGCACTTTTATGACAAAACGACAATGTTTATATAAATTTGTCATTCTTCCCGTTTTCAAAGCGTAATTCACTCTGGCACTTTCTATTCACCCGTCAAGAAATGTTTTGACCGATTTTTAAAAACAATTATTCAATTCGAATAACGGTTAACCATTTCTTCCAGTGAATTGCTGCTTGGTGTTCTTGTATTTTTGATCCGTATCAACATTCAAAAGCGTTATACGAAACACCGAAACATCGAAATTTTAAGAGACATAGAGAGAGGTATTTCGCTTTTAAATTTTCATACGGATCCGTTGGAACTTAAATGTACAGTCGCAAATGCACTAAATGAAATGAATGATCTGGTAATGACATGTTTCTATTTCTCGTGCAAATTTCCGGTCTAGGTTGTAAAAACGTGAGTGGAAATGAAAGATTATTGCTCGTTTTCGGAGAAAATCCCCGTTGGATCCAGCTGAGATTCTGACATAGGTCTAAAGTATACACGAAAACTGGCTCGCGTAGATCATACGTGAAAATGAAATGTCCATGAATCGCGGCGAATGCTCAAAAGTTGTAGAAAATTGTAGAAAATGGAAATGAAGGTTGCTGGCATTGTAAATATCACGTCCCAAAAATTCATTATAAAAGTCTCGAAATCGAATAAACAATTCGACGCAGATAAACTCTGCGTTAATATATACTTTCCATCGGTTTTCAGAGGGAGATGAACGCTTCTCAGATAAAGCTGAAATAGAACGCATTTTCGAAACTCAGCCAGATCCTCACTTTTAAAAATGCCTACAACCGCATTGAGCTCCGACAATGAAATTATCGACGGGAAGGAATTGGATTGAAAAAAGATTGTAAAAACCTCCGGAAAAATACCGGATAACGGTGTCTTAGTACGGCGGTCGAAGATAAAGGTATGCGGAAGATACGAAAAAAAGTCTTTGAACGGAAGGTCGTTGTAATTGAGCCTATCAGTCTCATGTCTTTAACTTTCGAGTTTTTATCGAATAGTTAGTCAATAATAAGGTAACTAAAGGTCTTTGGCGATTTTTTTTTTGTTATAAAAGATGTTAATGCTCATTTGTTTTTCACCCATATTTAAACCGGCTTCAAAATACTTTCTAGTAACGGAAAATTAAGCTTATTAACGGCATTACTCGCCAAGGATTCGTGGGTAAACATTATTTCTTCAGAGTTTACATATCGCCGAAGATGCCCGCGAAGGTCTTTCGAAGATTCTTCATGGTGTCTTCTGTATCTTCACCGGTGCTTTGGGATTGACTTCCTTGGCGATGAAACGGCATACGACTCGGTGGAGGTTCTTCGGGTCGACGACCAACAGATGGAGCACTGGAACTCACCGAGCTCGACTGCGATGCTGAAAGTAACAAATGTAATCATGAAAATCAGTAGTAAAATACTCATTTTATTACATTTAAAAGTGGCGTTCTAAGTCGACATCTCAGTCAGCTCGAGCAGAACTTTCTATAAAAGTGTCGGATATGAACGCTTTTTTTTTATTGTGCTGTAATATTCGTTGAAACAATGAAATCTATTTTGAGTAGAATTGAATAGTAATGAATGAATTAAAAAAAAAAAAAATAAAATGTACATTACGAATATTCAATTTTAATGATTATTGTCAAGTTTATGTATTATAGTGTAGGTGATGAAAATTTCCACTTTTTACTATTTGCAGTCTTTATAGTAGTTCTTTTTAGGGACACCTTCCAAGTCATCCCATCTGTTGAATTTTAATTATGCATGCACTGGTAGTGGGGTCGATCGAACTACTTCGTGCATTTTCTAATAAAGTTATCGGCGAGGGTGCTTTCTCTTTGAAAATGCTAAGTTGCCATGGAAGATCATGTCTTGTGCTGTACTCCGATAAATAACACTTCAATGGCTTCAGTACTCATAATTTATATTTGCAATGCAACAGTACTGATGATAAATTATCTTTTATTTGAGAACATAAAAAGTTCATAAACAAAAAATAAAAAATGTAAAAATGATAGAGAGAATAAAATTACACATGAAACCACAAAATTGTATGAAACGATAGAAAAATCTGCAGTTAGAAAACAAGAAATAAATTAGAAGAATATGTGAAATGAAAATTATAAAGTATAATGAAGTTAATAATTAATGGAAGTAAAGTAAAAAATGACTATCTGCTTTGGGAATGACAAACAGATGATATCTGTTGTTAAAGGATTGGCCGGATTTCGTAACGGACCGGGTTGTTCTGAATACATATTACACATGGGATCGTGCATATAAACTTGTTACAACAACTGTACTATTCATGACGTATACTCCCAAAGGAGAGAGTGCGCGGAAAAGACTGATAAATATTATAAACTTTTTTACATTTTAAAATAAATTGTCGATATATATATATAACAAATAAACTCGTGCAAAAGTGTCTACTTCACAACTATATGGATTAATTAATAATTTATTGAGTTCGATTGTTGATTGTTTTTGTGATTGTTGCATCTGACGTTTTATTTTCTTTTACAGTGATCGACCTTAACCTTCTTTATACTCATTGATGATTTTCCAGCATCGAAATATATTTTCGAATATTTTGATTGCAATTTTGCATGATCATGTATTTGTCGTTTGTATTATGTATGATACAAATATGGAGACTGTAGGGATGACTGCAGGGCTTTATGTTTACGATGAATCTCAATTTATGAAAAATTGGTATTTGAATTAATGCTGGACATCCACCTGATTAGTGTACACTTTACTCTAGATGTTTGAATTTGAAACTTGTTAACTTTTTAATTTATGATTTTAAGTTCTGAAATAAGACAAAGTTTGAATATCTTGTTTTTCTACATACAATAATGATAGGAAATAAAGAAATATTTTTGAATCATCATCGGATTTAGTTGTTGTGTCTTTGTCTTTTTCATATAGTTACTATAATGTCACTATACATATATGGTCACTTTGTAAGCACAATACAATTAGAGTGAGTGATTTTCACTTTATCTCTTTTAAAACAATATGTATGTATATCACGTGCAGTCGTGTTAGTTTCTACAACTTTATCATACAGAAGTTTACTTTAATTTGGAATATTCAAATTTATTCATGACGGTACAAATTGGAAAACTGTTCGTAAATTATAAAATTTCATCATATAGCGTCAACTTAATGTCTGTAAGAGTTTAGTTCCTATACACTTTACAAGACCTAAAACAACCGTCAAAAGATATTAGAACATTTTTTCTTGAAAGCTACAATAATAGATCATGTTTTCCATATATGAGCCATGATTTTTACACATGTTGCAATAACAACGAAAAATTAAAGGGTGAAAAGGGCGTAGTTTAGTCCCAGTTTCTCCTGTTGTTAACATTTTTATTTTTACTGATAAATTATCATGAGTTATCGAACGAAAAAGATTCCTTTTACACGCAATAAAGTACGATTTTTGCTAGTAATAAAAGATAATGAAACATCTGAAAAGGGGTACTTTCCACTTTGTGTCCAAATAAACGGGCGGAAAAATACGTTTCTGACGTCTATCCATATATATTCTCGTAATTTCGCACGATTTAATGAATAGGTATATATACATTTTTATTTTTGATGTTCCTTTTTAACTTAGAACTTTCATATTCAAAGTTTCCATTACAAATTCGATTCAGTCCCTGAAACGAGAACCATACCTTGAGAATCACGGCGCTGCAGTGGTTGATGGGTGTCCACTGATGTGACGTCACCTGCAAGGGCAGAGGTCGAACTCATGGAACCAATGCCACTGGTCATCGAGCTCAAACTACCGTGCGATCCTGCTGTTGCAGGCGCCGGCGGTGCACGATCTTCTGTAGGACTCGTGGCTTTACTCGAGCCTGACATTGATCCTCTTGAGTTGGTCTTCGTTAAGACGGCGGGTAAGCGGCAATAGGCCTGCGAAGACGAAATTAACATAATTTACCATACAAAAACCTACAGATGTTTTTCTATTTTCTCGCAGCTTCTTTACTTTGTGTTTACCGAATGGTCATGAAATGCAAACATTGCGCAATGTTTATGCGGATGACGAATATATTATATTAAGATCGACGTTAGATCCGGTTGAATTTATTCGGACGAGCGACCACGTGATTCACTACGTTCCGAGCTGAATGCTAAATCAAAACTTTAGTCATTTAAAGTCTGTACAAATGCAAGAAGGAAATGTCTATACCGCTCGTGACTAAATAATTTCCCGTGGTAGAATTTAATACATTTTTAAATATTGAATGGATCATGTAAAATTAAATGATCAAACGAATTTATCAAGTGATGTTCTTTTATAATTATATAAGTGAAAGTGCTTCTTCCGAACGTGCTTATAACGTAGTCTCAGTAGACTACATTTTGGTCATGATGTGCTTATCGTGGAAGAGGCGAGAAATACAATTATCGCTAACTAGAACACGTTAAGTCTTAAGATTTCTTTTTGCACTTATCGGATGTCATTGTTGATATGTTATCATAGGCATATCATTTCTAACGTAAATTTTTATTTAAATTCTCTTTTGGATCAGTAATTTTGCATCACAATCGGATGAGGAGATTATTATGTAGTGAAATTTTGCACGTTTCCAAGTTTACGTCCGCAATAAATTTTCAAAAAATTCATTTTTTTTTAAATCATAAATCGTATCTTGTTTGTTTCACATTTTTTTTTAAATTTTAAGAACAGAATTGAAAAGTACTTTAAATAATAATTTTACGTTAGAAATGAAATGCCTAGAGTTTTTCAGCATTGATAACTTATCAGAAATGGCAGCCGAAAAGCATCCATTAAACAGCGATGCAATATTTTATTAATTTAATTAGCGGTCTTATAGTCTTGTCTACAGAAAAGTGCCAATACATTTATTCCATTCTACAATGTCAATTCATTTAATTCGTGAGATTGCGTTATTCAAAGTTCGTGACACTTAAAAGACAACGACTCCAGTGGAAGGAAGATACTGTTTTGTGAATATGAGTTTATTTTGGCATTTTTATAATATTCAGATAACCTCATTTTCGTGGGCTCCAAAATCCCGAATGCAGCAAAATCCCGAATGATACATTTCCGAAATGTGCAAACTACCAAAAGGGTATATGATCGAATGTTCGCTACTCCGAATGTTCATTCCGAATGTGGATAAACCGAACGTATATAATCCCGAATACGAATAAACCGATTCATGATAATTCCGAATATTCAAAATACCGAATATCGACAGATGGAGCCATAATAACATCAATATTCGAGGTTCTCAAAGAAAAGTTTTATTTTGCCACCGAAGACAGCGTAAAGGTCTGCACTCCACTAATTTTTGTCCAATTGCAACACACTTAGTCATGCAAGTCAATGGCTTAGTTCAAACCAACGTAGTCATTCGGTATTTTGAGTGTTTTATATGACGGTTCGGTTTATTCATATTCGGGATTATGAACGTTCGGTTTATACACATTCGGAATTATGGACATTCGGTTTATCCACATTCGGAATTATGGACATTCGGTTTTTCCACATTCGCCATTATGAACATTGGGTTTTTTCACATTCGCCATTATGAACATTCGGTTTTTCACATTAGGAGTAGTGAACATTTCGGAATTGTATCATTTTAAATTTTGATTGTCGGGATTTTGCTATATTCGGGACTTTGATCAGTCGGGATTTCGGACCCCTTTCTCATTTTCTAACCTTTTTAATTTGCTTTTTTTTTAGTTTACGTTGACAACGACAATGTTCAAAAATTTATTCTTTTGTTTCATAAGATTTAGCTGTATTCTTGAAAATCTCTTATACGTTAAATGAGCTCACCTGCATCTTTGCAGTGACCAAATCAGCAATATGGCGACGATCTTCTTCCTGGGTGTCACCCATCAATGAGAGTGCACTGTCGTTGACCTCGATGATGTATTCCTTGCCATCCTTGCCGACCAGCAATTCAATGGCACAAATATCCAGACCTCCAAAGAGCTGAGCTACATGATCGACCCATGCTCTATGCCTTTCGGTCACGGCAAGCTGCTCCAGCATTGCGGAGCCTGTATTCGATTTCCAATTTCCGCTAATGCTCTTGCGCCTGGTGACAAATAGAAGTGATGTTAAACGGTCCGCTTATTGTGATAACGGCTTAAATGCACTTCAGATAATTTAATGATTGATTGTCAAAGATCGTTTTGAGAACTATTGTCAAATCAGATTGATATTGACCATATGAATTTACAATTCCTTATCGGAAATTATCATTGCAAATGTATGACTAAAACAAATCGAGTAATGTTTTTTTTTAAGTTTCTTTTATCTTTTTCGTATTGAAATTTTGAAGAAATTCGAATGACACTACTTCCAATACAGTTCGAAACTGCTATCTAAAATGTTACATTTAACTTCTAATGATGTGACAATAAGATTTTTGCCCAAACAAAAGTAACTCGATTAAAAACGAATACAACTAGATATATATGAAAGTAATCGAAAACTTGTCTCACATGAAGGCTTTGTAGTTTGTCCCGATCTTCTGAACGTGGACGTCGTACTTGGTGTCGATGTATGGTTCGGCGGTGGAGTAGGTATTCGTCATGGCTGCCAGGGAAGCGAGATCGAGAAATTCTTGGCTGTTTTCAGCTCGAGCTTTTCCGACTCCCCCGTGAGCGTGTCCCAGTTTTATTACTACCGGATAACAAGGCGCGCTTACCTGAAACAGAACGGGAAGCAATGTTCCGTCAGACCATTTCAGTTTCATTTCGCTGAGCGAATTTCTACCTAATCTACTTTCGTGATGCTCGATAGTCCACTCTTAGTGTTAAGTAATCGCGTTACCATTAAGATGAAAATCGATGTTATTCAATTTTCACAGTGGCAGTTCGAATATTACTGAAAGTGTTGACAAGGGTAAAAAAAGATCTTTTACTGATTGTTTAAAAAAATGTACGTAGAAAATATTAAGAGGGGATTTATGCACTATTATCAAATAAAATCTTGTACAATGGTTTTTACATTCGGCTACTCAAACTATTCAGTTTTAAATCATTTCGATTGCAACGCAATAGATATATAGTAAAATAATTATTGCACATCATGTCCAAATATATACTGTTATCATCACAAGCCTTATGCAATTAATTCTTGAAAACAATTTATATTGAAAAAAATCCTTTCCTGTATTAAATTATAAAATCTGCTCTGAATTTCGTCACAAATTATAAAGCATATATAAATTCTGCAAAGAAAATTGCACATCGATTAACAATTACACTCTCAATGTGTACGTGATGGGGATTACTTAGCAGTATGGTTTTTTCTTTGTAATACTGCAAATAAAAGGTTCCCTGAATGAACAACCGTTAAAAATAAGTAAATAGGCCAATCTTGTTGAAGAGTTTTATAAATAAAAGATCTGATTTTCATTTTATCGGAAAAAAGACAAATTGTATAGTTACAAGAACGCCATTAAACGTCTCGCCATTAATATACTAAAACGAAACGAAGTAACTAAACGATTAAAAATGAGTGCTCAAACTATTTTACATTGTAAGACCAATATAATGTGGTATTTAATATTTAAAATCTGATCACAATTGTTTCAAAGATTTTCCGTAAATGATTAAAAACGCATACAAGAGAAACTTTTCAGACGACGAAGCATTATCATGTAATGAATATTAATTAAGGCAGTGAAGTAGTACCCACTGACAATCTTAGTTACAAATATAATTGCAGCACTGGATGAATATCGATTTATTTCCACTTAAAACAAATATAAAGGGGTCTCTTTACTGCACGTGTCATTACCGGTCGTTCCCACAAATGAATTATCCTTTGCCTTCGAGTGCTCGTTGTGAGTAAGGTATAATTTATAAAGGATTGCCCTTCTTCGATTATCGATAATATTTTGGACTACAGCAAACAAGTTTTATCTGCAGGTAATTTTCGTATTAACACATAAATATTTTCTTCAAGATGAACTATTATGTTTAAAATGTTGTTTGCTCTCAAACGGTTACATGTCATAATATATGGGGCCATTAATATTACATTGATTTTTTAATCAACATATATGAATATGTTACGATAATGATATGTCGTTACATTTTTATATATGGTTCTAATTGATTATTAACAATCTTTGTTCATGCAGAAATACATGATATTCTGTATACAATTGCTTAGCATTGCGTACAATCTTTTATAGATTATCGTAGAATATTTTATATGCAATTTGATACAAAATACTGTATGAAATATCTGTTTATACATATGATTAACAAGTTCAGCTGCAATATTGTGAATTATTGCATGTAATATTTTATGACTTTGGGTACATTGAAAATTGAGAATTTCAAAATATTAATAATAGGTAAAAATGTTTTTAAATACTTATAGACAATTGTAAGTACACCGAAGAAAGTACGGGCTGAATTAACGTTTTTTATCATTTAAACACTTGTTTAAAAGAACAGTTCCTCAGTATGGCCCTTATAATGATGCTTGTATATGGGTCTAGAGCAAATGGGCCCATACACGTGAAGATGGCCAGAAACTGTTTTCATTTTCTACTAGGGCTGCTTTTTGTTACAATAAAAGTAGTTTAGTAAATAAATATCTTATAGAAGTGAACGAATCTTATATTGGTATGATGATAAGATTTCACATTATCTATACACTCGACGATAAATGTCTATTACTCAATGGGAAATTAACAAACCGCCCAATAATGTGCCAGTACCGGCGGAAATGGCGAGGTACCGTTGCGCCATATTGGTCGGTACAGATATTGGGATGTAATACCGTAATTTTCTGTATATACCCAGTCGTTGCCCAGTGTACATTATCTGTATCGAGCCAGTACGGGGCCAGTAGGATAGGCGAGTACCGTTTCAAAAGAGGTCGAAAGGTGCAGACATGTCATATTTGGGCAATCCTGGGCCAAATCTTAGCATTGGCGCCGCACCGAAATTTTTTATTGTAATTCGAATTTAATTCGACATGTTTGAATCTTCTTCTATTTTTATAATTTTATAATTTTTGTAGAGCAATAGATTGGTGGTGCTTTGAATATTATTGAATACTTTCAATGATGACAGCTTGTAACCAATTTATTTGAATACTTGACAAAAAATTAGAATGCGTGTAGTGGAATACCATGAAGAAACAATCCATTTAAATCCTGACTTCCCTTTTTCTACTCTTTTGTTTCGAGCTGAATCGATAGCTATCTATTTATTAGCTATATAATAAACAGAAGAAATGTTAGCAACTGCTGTAACAAATGACACGTTTAAGTGTTATCCACAAACTACAATCATATGTTTGATCATCCGCCAAGCCATATGATATTCGAAATGTCACGTCATTCACATCATGTAATTCAGCGTCTACTATTAAACGGAATCAAGTATATAATATAGCATATAGTTATTAGTGTTCAGTGTACATCTATGTGATGTACACTTAACGGGTGCGCGATGTAGAAGTGCTCGGAGGAAAACCCCAGTTTACCAAAATTATGCAGACATGATTAGTGCGGATTAACGCTTGAAATTCAGTCACTTGACGCAGCACTTTTAGGATTAATCGAACATGTTTCAAGCAAATTTAATCAGCAATTCATCAGTTTAGGATCCTTCCAGTTAGACAATTTGCGAAATTTGCATATATATATACATGTAGAGCTCTCACACGCATCACGTATATATATGCTTCAGTCGTTCTTGTTCTCCACGAGTGATTCGTCTTCGAAAATCTATATGGACTTCTAAACTGCGCAATGTCCTTTTTTGAGAATCGCTATAAAACGGACCACCTAGTCTACACATGTAGAATCGTAATGGGTCCGAACAACAAGGAGAACTCGCCGCGAGGAAAATTCCCTGCTGAGCACCGCTGGACGTGTGGGGGTCGCCCCGTGAACCGACTGATACTTCGTTGTCCTGGTAGATGAAAAGGAAGATCGATGCGGGATTGACAAAAAAGAACAAGGACAGAGTACGCACGCACCAAAGAGAGGAAGTGGCGAATCGAAACGAGAGACCGGAAAGTAATACGAGATTGGAGAACGAAAGGGAGAAGGAATGAACGGATTCAGAAACTGATGGATAAAGAACAAAAAAAAACGTATGGAGAAGCTGATTGAGAAAGAGAGTGCGAATGACGCGGAAGAGACGCTGAAAAGAGAAAGAAGGAGAAAGTAAGAGAGAAGGATGCTGATGAAGGAACAGAGCGAGAACGACATGAAACATTCGGAAAAAAAGAAGAGAGAGCAAGAGGGAGAGACAGAGAGTAAGAGAGGGGGGCCAGAGGGGGGGAAAAGAGTCTGTGAGTGAGAGACGAAGTACCGACTTGGCTAAGAGAAGGTGAGTTCGCAGTGTTGTTCGCGCTAACACCGCGACTCGAAAAGCCAAAGGCGCGAGTACCAGCGCGAGGAATGTTCGGAAGTTTTAAGTGAGTTCGATTCTACGTCTGTCATCGTTAGAGTCTCGTTGACAAGGCCAATACGTGCCACCAACATCGGACACGTGATGAACGCTAGTTATTTCCATTTGGCGAGTAGATCGATCGAAATTTAAGGTTAGCAATTTGGTGTCATGTATAGACGTATCGGCTTTCTGATGGTCAAGTTTGGAATCGACGTCTGCGTCTGTTGCAACACGTGGAGAGACTCGTGAATGGAAGGAAATTACATTTGAATTTATTAAAATTTTTGTTTGACATCTCAGCAAACGCAACAAGTAACAATTATGTCTTAAAAGTGTAATGGTTATATCTTACATAAAGGTTATACATCAATGTTACATTTTGTGGTTGGCTGGGATGGTTATACTAATTGCAAAACTCAGTTGATTACGAATATTGTTACCATCGGTTTTGCAATATCATCATGCATGGGTGATATTGTATTGTATTGAAACAAAAATTCAAAGATTTACCCGAATACAAATAAAATTACGTATTCAATGTGCATTGTACAATTTACCCTATAATACATTTAATACATTTTAACGAATCGGACCACTTGGAAATTAAGTTGCATTTCTGAATTATCGTAAAGCGTACAATTACCCGGGCGCCGTAAATAATGCCACATTGCCGTATCAATCTCTGTTGCACGCTCGGAATCTGCGAGTAGTATATATAAGTGTATAAATATTTATACACTCATATACTTCGGTTATCTGCAGCAATTTATACTTCGGTAAACAACTTAGCAGGTTCGGGCTTTCATCGAAATCGGCAGGAATCGTATCAACTCCTGTCGCAATCCGTGAAACGGCTCGATCAAAGCTTCGGGAAAAGCAATAGAGCGAGTGACATTGCTAGATCTAAGTAGAATTAATTTTTTATATTTGTTGGGGATGAATTCGACTAATACGAAGGTTTATAACAAAAATACGAATGGGTGAATGAAATATCGTCAAATATGCTGCAAATTGTACGTAAGTATATAGTAACTTATAATTGAGAGAGAGCCAATATAGATTACATAAATAGTAAATACATGAGTAACAAAGAAAGACAGAGAGAGTGTATACAAAATTTTTTTAATTTATCACCTAATTAAAAGATTGAATTACATTTTCATAAAGAATCAAAAGTGAATTAAGAATAAGAATGCCGATCTTGTCCTATGAAATTTTTCTCATAACAAAGGCATGTATAACAAAGTTAGATACGTATATAGATAGTTATAGGGTGAGAGGGACGGAGGGAGAGTTAGAAATAGTGACAATCATGAGGGGTATCAATTTAAATAGATTGCTGCAAGGAAATGAACCAGAATAGCAAAGTTCAATATCGTTTGAAAAATGATCTATTTTTACCTCACTTTATGCACCGATTAATCATGGGATTTTGAAACAGTAGTTTCCCGCGCGAAATTTATATGGCCGTCATTTAAAATGGCGGTTTTTCAATTTTCAATATATAATACTCATATTAAAGTATTTCCGGTATAAGTGTAATAATACACATTACCTGCATCTGAATATCGTTTTGAGAGTGTTTAATTTTTTTTAAATTTTATTTTCATAATTTCATAATTGTTTATGAATAATTAAGATAACATTTCTAATTTTTTATTATGTTTTTTTATTCATTTTTTACATAATTGAGATGTATCTATAATATTTTTATGAATGCAAAATTCGTACAATAAATTATGTAGAAAGGAAGTTCAATTTTATATAATCATTGATTTTTATTTTTTGTAGTATGATTTTCATTTCGTAACATAGTATATTACAAATATGTTATAAATTTGTTTAGACTCGTTGTTTTATATTGGATTGATTTAACTTTAATGTTTTATTCTAAATCATCTCCTAGTAGAAAATATGACCAGTTTGTGGTAATTTACATTTTTTTTTGGTTTCATTACCGTCAGCATAGAGAGGCCAGAAATAATGGGCAGTAACTGGAGTCTTTCTTTTACGAGGCGAAAATAATATTTTATCACAAATTCATGGAAAGTACCCTTTTTCAACCAAAAAAGCGGGCAGAATGTGTTACTTTTTCAGTAGCAATATATTTAAAGATATCCGATATGCAACGGCCAACGCGTTTTATTTTATGAGAAAGTATACTCTTTAAATTTAATGGAGTGAACTGTCACATTTAATCCTCGAAAATTCGCTTTTTCAAAGCAGTGGGTTCATATATGAATGAATATATTCAGTCTTTCTGGAGTGAAATTTCATTCGAAGAAATTAGGGAGCTACTATAAAGTGTAATCGAATATGATCCGTCTTATTGTTGAATTTCATGTGTTCAATTTACTGTTTGGCCGTAAAAAGTTTGTACTTATATAATATATGAATGAACTCTTAGAAGTAAGACATGATAAAACAAGTGATTTATGTTTCGTAATAAATTATCATTTAATTAAAAGCAGATATAAAATGTGTTTAAAAGGTTAATTCGTTTTCATTCAATTTTCAATTTTTTAACGGTTTTTCAATAATAATATACGTGCATATATTTCAGTTTTAATTAAACGTTTTAACAGTTTTAATTAAACGTTTCGATTAATTAGGAGAACCTTATAAATTTAAAACCTATTGATATATATACGCTATAAAACTCTATAGTCATTCTGTTTAAGCATGTGCGGTGCCAAATTACATTATGCTCCAGGCCCAAATTTTGCCCTATTCTGCATGCATACCAACGTCAATAATATCGATATAATTGCACAGATATATTGTTCTGAAATAATTACTCTGATTACCGGTAGCGACATGCTCCCAAATTATACACCATTTGAGATATGTCATTGTATTATAAATATATATATATCTTAAATGTTTATTTTATATTTCTTACTAAAGAATTTGTTGATTACACGTTGGATATGGGTTTAATATTACATCTAAACAAAATAAAATTTATTATTATTCAAATAACTCGCGTTAAAATTTTTCCAACGTATCCGTGATTCTGTTTGGAATCTGATAAATTGAAAAAGGTTCTGCATATGTATCTTTCGTTAATTAAATTCAATCAAAGTGGAACTAACAGCAAAAAGAATAAATCTTCTGAATTAAAACTATTGAGTAAACCGTTTTATGTGTATGTTATAAATAAAAATTATATATCATAGATATATTGCAAATAATGTATGTATACTTATACACATATACAAACTATGAGATGCATAAGAGAATAAATTACCAAATGTGCAGTATATAATGTGTTCTTAGAAATTGAATTAACAAAAAATGTTATGCATATTATACATGTCGAATGAATTTCGTTTTTTATATCTTCTTTTAAGTCCCCAAGTGAGATGTTTTACTGATACAATATGGAAATTACCAGTCTTATCAATTTTGCGGTCAAATTAATTCCTGATGCATAGAACTATAGGTTGAATTTACAAGTATGTTGCAAAATTATTAATTTTTAATGGAAGAATAGCAAGATTTGATCTGGAGAAATCAATAACTTAAGCGATATAATATATAATCAGAAGAATGACGTAGTTCAGATCACTCGTTTTAATACAAATCAAATTTTAATAAATTTATGGGAAAAATATAATCAGTTAATAAATTATTAAGATCTAAAAGCCGTAATTGATAAATTTATATTGTGCCATATTTAAAGCTAGTTCCATATAGTTCGACGATACGTCGTATAGTTAAAATTCTGAAATTAAAGCCATTATTCCACACAATTTATTTCTTGAGATATTATCGAACGCCCTCGTAAGTCTATAAACGACTGATCTATTGACATATTATCTTCATCAGATTTTGTACTATTTTATAGTTGGATATAATCATATAAGACACACATTCAAATGTAATTTCTTTATTTTCGCCTACTGAAAAAAATAATTTTCATAATGACAAACTAATTTTCAATAATTATCTAAGTTGAATGTAATTCCATGTGTGCGTCACATAATTAACATGTTTCATTCATGAACATTTCGATTAGAATAAAAAATTCCCACTTACTATACGCAGGATTTTCCAGAACCCGCGTGCAATGTTCATCATTTCCTTTACATTCATGTTTGCTCCAAAGTGTAGAATAAAATCCATGAACATTTTAAAATGGGAAAATAGTGGATTGCTTGAAAGCCTAATCGCTCATTTTAACATATATATGCTTTGGAACGCCCACTCTGTCTCCTTCGCGGTTGCTTCACTTCCCTGTAACGCTCGTCATTTAAATTCGATGCATTGGATTAAATAATAGTGAACACTATTATGTTTGAAATTGCACATAGAAGACTGACCCCAAACGCTATGTATATATATGTGTGTGTGTATATATACGGTGTCACTTACTCAATGTCAGTATTCTTAATCGTTTTATTAAAAAAAAAAAAAAAAAAAACGAATAATTTTATCGCTGATGAAGATTTGCGAATTGCATCCCATGAAATTTAAATACTCGACTGATATCTTTAAAATTGTTATCAACTGTTTTCTTTGGGAGATGTAAATGCATTTCAGACTATATTGCAGCTACACGTGGGTTTCATTTATGTATATACTATCTTTCGAAGTGGTTGGCGACGTCGGGTGATAAAGCTGCAGATCGGATTACACGGTGCGAACACTGATACAATGTTTCGAATATAATTTATTTTGTCACTAGAAATGGAATTGAACATTCTGAAATAGATTCGAGTAATTTTATGTACAAATTGATACAGAGATTATATATTGTATGTTGTAAATAGCATAATTAATAAATAGTATTTCAAAATACACTTGAGGTCTGAGGCGAATTGAAAAGTACTTTTTCTCGCACTATTTACGGCCAAATTAATATACGGGTAGAAAAGGGGCATTATAGTTCTTGCCTCCTTGGTAGAAAAAGGGAGCAGTTTTTGGCTAA
>JAPYZR010000145.1:0-50605 GCA_030522945.1 Trichopria nigra | reverse complement strand
TCACAATCACTGTTATGTAACTGTGCCAATTTTGAGGCGACATTTTAATGTAACTGTTACATAATTGTGACATAACTTCTGTGATTGTTTGCTGGGAGAAGCATAAGCTGAATGTTTTAACGTTGACATGAATACCAATGTCAATATTAACATCGATATCGACGTCAATATTGACATGAATATAGACATCAAAATTAACACCGGCGACAAGATTGACATTGACAGTGTCAGTGACAGTACATCAAAATTGTCATTAACATCAACGTTTATATTACATTAACGATTACATGACATCAACCATTACATGACATTAATGTTTACATGACATCAACGTTAGCATCAACATCAACTTTGACATCGACAAACCAAACATAACGTTTCAAATTCAGTACAATGCATCAAAAAAAAAAAAAAAAAAAGAAATGCTTCACAGATATTGAAGCTCTAAAATATATGTTCTCCTGGGGGCCACGTCAGTATTTTCTCATAAGATTGATTTATCAAGTCACTTTCGATTATTCGAGGATTCGACACGCAGGCGATAGATAGACCATAACAAAGAACTCTTGAAAATGTAAATCCAAGGTTTTCAGTAACAAATCTATACGTGAAGGATATATATCTCACTACTTGTCTCACTTCTCGTTTTTCTCATTGTTTTCCATTCTTCTGCGGTTTCATGGCAGCCTCTCTTTGCCCGATCCACCCCGATCTTCAGCGATGGAAAAAATAAATCGCACCGCGAGCGAGCGGCAGCAGATGTAACCCGGTGAACATACGAGCGTAGATTGGGAGCAGAGAGACAAGACGCACATCCTATGAATAATGGATTCTTTCTTATGCAGTGCTCATTATGCGGGGTGAAAAGGTCAAGGGCAGTTTTATATGTGGAAACACGAACGAGATTCCACCACGTATACGGTACGATTGTCGTATGCCGCAAAGCGATCGCTGGGTTGAGCCCCGACAAGAATGGCAAACCAAAGGAATGTCAATAATACCAACAAATTCTGAAGGAGATAATTTTCAAAAATAAACATTCCACTATTAAATATTAAACATGATACCTATACACATTCTCCATATAATACAAATAGAGAACATTAAATCAAATTATAATGACGAGGCAAGAAATGAGAATGGTAGTGGGGGAGAGAAACTCGAAGAAGAGCAAGAAAGAACGCAGAAAAATGCAGTGCAAAAGAGTAGCGAGGAAGAAGCAAAAGAAGAGAAGAAGACGAAGAAGAAGCTGCAACACAGCAGCAGCAGCAGCAGCAGGACGCCATACTCGGCGTGTCCTGCAGTCCGCAGGATCGTAAATATCAGCCGGTGAGCGCGATGCTAATCTGAATGCAGATGCGCCCTCGCCCTCCTGTCCGGCCGCGATCTATATGAAGGGCATTACGTCGTCCGAGAATGTAATTGTGTTCTCCAGCGCCACTCTTCGCCCTTTCGACTTCGTTCCCGGGATTTAGGGCGCTGCGCCCGAAAAATGCACGAGCCTCTCGCAAGTGAGCTCGTCGCTCTTTGCAAGAGAAAACCAGGGGGAGAACGCGCTCGTTCTCTCAACCCGGTGTTGCTCGCCTGGAATTCCAGCGCGCTGAACCGCACCGCGCGAAACAATAGCTAACTCCGTAATGGGAATTTTCTCCGGCGTGCAAGCCTGCTTAACGACGGACTTTAAGGATCAGATGGATAAAGACGATAACGGGCTGCGTAACCGATCGTATAAATCTCGGCCTCAAATGCATACGTTTAAGTTAAGAATGTGAAGATTTTATTAGGTCCGACCAGTGTCTCACGGGTCCAATGAACACGCGCTGTCTCATTGAATTACGCTGCCGCTGTAAAAGCATATTGTTAACGGTTCTTTCAGACTATCATTACCGCTTTTGGTAACCACGGATTCTTATTCTACGCTGGTTATGTGCATTGTTATTCATTAAGAAGTTTTTCGGTACATATTGAAATCTGTAGAATTTCAAAAATGCGAGATGAGGCGACTGATAATAATTGCCATCTTAAATATATACACTGAAAACTACATATCATCAGAATCCAACTTATCGATAAGTTGATTTGCACATGTGATTTTATTATACCTGAATACATGCATTGGTTGATTATTGTTATAGATTGTACAGAAAAAGGTAGCGTCCGTTTTGGTTCCAGAGAGATTTTCAAATCGTATTCCTCTTAATGGTTGCATTTTGTTAGTTGTACACTGTACACTGTAGAGTAATCTCAGGCAACCAGTCCAAAAACTAATCTGGTTAATAACATTTTTTAAATTTAAAACAAGTACTTGCATTCCTTTCTAATTGTCCCCGTCGTTCCTTTTGAGCTGCTCAAGTTCTAATACTAATTCTTTTATAGAAAAACCATTCATCCACGTCGATGTAACCAGTAGAAACTGAGCAAACTACATGCTGCTTCTTGAAATGGTCATTAACCTCGAAAAAAAAACTAATGTACGAACATTGTTTCCTGGAACATCAGTTTTGGTAACTATTAAGAGCCGGGACGAGCAAACGAGATGAAGGAGGAACTGCATCACCGGCGGGTATAATTAAGGCAGGAGAGGTCGTTGAGGGAGAGGTGGTAGTAGAGGCTGCGAAATAGGAAGAGAAAGACTGGCCAGGCGAGAGATCCGCGACGAGAGGCGAGGAGAGAAGAGCAGGAGGACTGCCCTAGATCACCGGACGTCTAGCGAGCGGAGCTGTGAGCGCAGATAAGGACCGCCAGGACGACGTCCAAGATGGACGGCCAACCGGTCTCAGCACTAGCCAGGGCTTCTCCTCCGCTACCGGCAAACGCGTCTCCTCCGTGACCCCACCAGAAGCTCGCTGAGGATCCTTATTTATACGCCGTTGGCCAGACTAACGCCCATTGTCCCATTTCACCCTGGGGTAATCTGCCGGACGCAAATCTAAGGCCCTGATCCTGCGGGCTACCGCGAAAATCTATGACGCCCTTTAATTTACACACGACTCTCTTGCTCTCCTCTCCGTCCCCATTCCAGTTCACATCCAGTAAGTCCACTCTGCGTTCGTGATTATCGGAAGGCAGTCAAATTTAATTCTTTAGATTTGTCAAACCGTCATTCCCCGTCCTGTTCTTATTTATGCCATTTTCTCTTTCGTATTTTCACATTCACATTCGTTATCGCGACGTTAATGACACGTAAAAAGTAACAAATGACGATGAGGTATATATAAGACTGACGTTCGAAGCGAGTAAAAGTCGATTTTCCTTGTATCTCAGGAGGAACGATAAGAAAACCCACACGATATGTCTCCTCCTTTCGGCCATTTTATACTCCGGGCATGAAGCGATTTCATCCCTTTTACTGAAGTATAACTAACGCTTAACAACGGAGGGATGGCTATTGCAGAGTTTTTGTCAGATTCCAGTGTGATTCGAATTCGCGACGCGGGTCAGCGGCCAGTAGACGGGGAGGACAGTCGCAGTACAAAACAGTCCTGGGTCAAATATTAACGTCGAGTCCGATAATTGCGAAGTAGATTGTAGGAAGGGTGTGGAGCAACGATGGCGGTACCATCCGGAGAGCGTGCGATAGCATCTCACCCTCTCCATAAATATGTCGCAGTAAGCTTAACCCCCTTGCCTATCTGGGAACGAGGGCCGAAGTAGGGGAGACATTAATGTCAAACCGAGATGGGAGTTATGGCTCCCCCGTCAATTCCCAATGAATTCAACGCTTTCGGCGGAGAATCGATATAATACGTTTCGAGATGCAGCGAATTCCATCCCCCCCTTATCTCGCGTTCCCCTTTCGCGCCGTCGAATTTTTCTCAAAAAGGACAGGGATAACGCGTTCGGATAACGGCGAGACCCCGGAGATTATCGTGTCGCATTTCTCTTCATCCGGTATCAGAGGAGATGGCCACTATTCGAAATTAGTTCTTCGGAATATTTCAAACGGTCAGTATACCTTCCTTCTTTGGCGCATCTGACAGAAAAACGCCTTTCTCGTTCGTTTACTATATACCGCCTATCTAATCCGGCACCATAAATTTCCGTTGACGTCGAGGCGTCAGGAGGAATCGCGATATCAGAATGGCGAGAGACTAAGGATTTACAGAGACAACAGACGGAGCTGAAACATCGCGCTGCAGCAGTCAAGGCGGATTTCGCGGCTCCGACTTCTCGTAGGTGATACAAATAACGCAATCAGTATGCAGAGGTTTCATGCATATTTCAGGACAAGGGGGTGTTAGTAGGGTGGCAGTTGTTAAGAAGGGTTTATGACGGGGGTCGATTCTCGGATCCCCGTCAAACCACACTGGTCTGAATATCGAGCCGGAGGGCGCGAAGGACGCGATGAAGGAGGATGAAGCGGAAAGCACCGGAGTGGAGGTCCAGACCTCTTAACTCCTGCAAACTCATTACAATAAATCAAGCTTTGTTCTTCGACCTCAACGGGGAACGCCTAAATTCTGTGGGTGCCAACCCTTTTTCCATATTCGTCCCCCTTTCTATCAGTCTCGTTGAGATGTATATATGTATAAGCGGATACAATATCCTAGCCCGCTATACTTTCTTGCATAGATTAGAGATATACCATATGGTCAAAATTATAATATCTTTTCGGGCATCGTCGTTGAATGATCCAAATAATCTTATCGAGAGTTGATTTTCACTTTTATATTAAGTACATTGACGAAGATAACCCATGGATCAGGTAATTTTATTATGAAATGTATAACAACACGTAACAACAATAACGGGAGACTAATAGAAAATGTGAACGATTGTTTTAGATATGAAATGACCGCATCAGCGGTCAAATAATTTAAGTGTTATTGACATTTAACAATCCGTTAAAATGCCTTACTCGCAATGTCCTGTGGTCAATTCTATCTGAAGAATTTATGAGGAGCGTTCGATCGATTCCGATCGCTTCGCAATCCGGCAAAAAATAGACATTTTTTTCGAAGAGTGTCGTTGTTCCGTTTTTCATCTCGATACCTGACGGATCGCTCAGTGACTCTGCGATATCGCGGCTAACCTAAAATTGTTTCGCCCATAAAAGTTTCAAAGGGGTTCCACCCGTTCATCGGCGAATGAAGTGACCGTCGTCGATTGGCGCAGAGAGCGGCTCATGGGAGAGTGAAGCAAGTCCGTAATCGCTCGGTGATTTACACCGGACGCTTAATCCTCGCTGCGTGAACTGCTCCCGCTGATTTACGCGGCTGACAATAAAGGCCGGAGCGGGGGGGGGGGGGGGGGGGGGCGGGCGGGGCGGGGGGGGGGGGGGGGGGGGGGGGGGGGGGGGGGGGGGGGGGGGGGGGGGGGGGGGGGGGGGGGGGGGGGGGGGGCGAAACGACGCGCGGGAGGCTGAATTTATCTCGCGTCCCCAAATTTCTTTGCCCGAGCTTCTCGTTGCCGCGTGACGTACGGCTGGAAGAATTATCGCGAACCGCCTGAAAGTTTTGCGGAAAAAATTCAATAAGAGAAAGTGGAGGGAACTCGGCGCAACGTTTTTTGGGTTAACGGCAAGTCCTAAATTTCGTGCCCTTAATTCTTGAATGACGCGCGTTTGGATGTATTGCGCCTTCGAAAAGTTTATTTTGACATTGATTGAGGATATGATGTTCTTATTGCGGGCAGTTTTCATTTCCGTGCGGAAACAATGATATTACATATATGGATACATTATTCTGTATAGTGAACAATTGTTATAAAAATGTATCAAATACAACAAAAAAAAAAAAAAACAAAAAAAATTCTGTGTGTGTGACCGGCAAAAAAAGATTATATGATAATCGACTCGATTCAATCCTATTATAGGCAATTTATTTACTTTTTTTTCATACCTTTATACTAGATTATCTGGTGTTATGTTAATTTGTCGTCATCAGTTGCTGTAATATTATATTTCTTTTTAAGTTTTGTTATTTTTACGTTTTGCAATTTTTTACATTTTGCATCAGTTTTATTATGTTTGCTAATATTTATTGATATCGCACTTTTGCTTAGAATTTGCATTTCATATATATATATACCTTATCGCTTTAAAATATTTTCTTAATTTTGTCCGTTTTGTCAATGTACGTTACTTTTATTATTATGTCAATCTTTGTCTATTCAAGGTTGAACCTTAACGCTACGAATTATTGTCATTCCTATCAATTCTGGACAATTTTTATCAATTCTTATCGATTGTTCTCTTTTCGTGACAATTCTTGTCAATAGCCAGTTTTAAACATTTGTAGGGTTTTTTTCTCATTTTTATCAAAGTCTTATCTATACTCATACTAAATTACCTTATAATGTGTCGATTTTTTTGCCTTCTGTCTACTATGTCCAAGTTAATGAATATCCGTCTAGTATTATGCAGTTTTCTTCACTTCATTACAATTTTTTCATTTTTCAACAATTCTCGTAATTTGGGAAGATTGCTCGACTAATTATGAATATTTAACTGTTTGTTTTAATATGAACTAAATTGAATGGCAAAAATAAGGTGTTCGCAGAAATTTTCTATAATTTTACGGAATTGCATTGTTATTGAATTGCATTTTTTTATTTTTTTATTTACAATGTATACAAATTATTTACGGTTGATAACTTATCAATTCATAAATATTCCTGTCATTTATAATAGTATGAGAAAAATTCAAATTTCTCACACTGCTTTTAGTACTGAAAATACTGTTTTTAATCCGAAATCTAAAAAAAAAAAAATAGAAACCTTCCGTATTTGTAACAGAATGAAATATTAATATGATCGTATTTCCTGGATTCTCTTTAAGGCCGTAAACGCTATTTTATAACAGTGTGGAAATTACAAATTTCCTGCACTAGTAATGAAATAAATTAAGCTTGACCAATATTTTTATTTCCACAATTATGCGTCGAAATTGTTTCTTGATAAGAATTGACAATAATCGTCATGAATCGACAGGAATTAAAAAGTAACAAATATCACGAGACGCGATTGCGCAGATAGAGTTACTCGCAACTATGACGACCAATGACAAACGAACATTTATTTATGTCTTCTGCACCCCCTGTTTGGGTTTTTCACGACAAGATTTTTCGTTACAACCGCCGTTTAAATATCATTACTAATTATTCAACCCCAAAGATTCACTAAGTATTTCTAAAAAAAGTACCACCATTTCTTGTTAGCGACGAAAGAAGAAACATCAACTAAAACCAATATCGACTTCCACATAAAATGTTCTTCGAACGATTAAAAAGTAAGCAGTCTCTTAAAGTGACTTTTCGAGGGCATGAATGACTAATGATCATCTCGAGCGGCACGAGCCGCGAGGGTTCGTATTCTCTACGCTTTATAACTTTATAAAGTGAAGACAGTGAAGTAGAATGCAGGGATTTGTAGGAGATGCAGAGAGATATCTGGCAGATACCTACATTCTGCGGGACTCCACGTGCTACACAAGCGTCGACATTGACTAATGATGGAGAAGTGCAGGGGGTTGGAGAGAGAGAGAGAGAAAGAGAGAGAAGGTGGAGGACGCGACGGCGGCGTGAGCGAGCCCGGATTGCGGAGGTAGCGGCAAGGGGGGGACAGAGAGGCAAACAGCACGCCCTGGAACAGAAAATTCACCCAAGTTCACGCGACCTGTTGCACCCCCTAGTTCACCGTTTAACCTATAACCTGCTGGCCAAACATGGGTTTAACCTCGCCTTATCGCGTTATCGAAGTACTCGGCTCAACTCGTTCGCCGTGCCGCGCAGACAGCTCTCCTCTATATATATTTTTTCTCTCATTTACCGAGCGCGATCGACAGGCCGAGACCGCGACGAGACGGTTAACAAACGAGGGCGTAATGCCAATAAGGGGGAGAGAAGAACTAATTAAGGGTGCTCGAAAGGGTGCGTTCAATTCGTGTAATGTTCGACTCGAAAGGCGATTGTTTACTGTTCATCGGAAGAACGAAAGTGATTTTGCTGAAGTGCTATTGTAGAATTCATGAAGTCATTGTTTGAAATGGATATTTAACGTTTACATTCATGCAACTTGAGTAATATTTTTTTCTTCGTTTTTCAAAAAACTGTGAATAGGTCTGAACAAAGAGATACCTGTACTAATTTTAAAAAAGTTGTAAAGGGTTTGAACTCATTATTTGATCGACAGGAATGACAATTTATTATGACCAGAATGTATCAACATTTCACAAAAATTATCATTCCATTTAAAAACCATGAATTTAGTTCATTGCAAGTAACATTTCTCCCTGGACCAAATAAAATGACCATATTCACTCTTTTGTTACTCCTACTGAGAAGCTTGGATGACACTTAAAGCGAGAATTTAGATAAGAAAAGTTTAAGTTAGGCTTCGATTTTCGCCAGTGCTGTATGATCAGTGGTACATGAACCTTCAACGTCTTCCGTTTCACCATATGCATGGACATTTCATATTCTGGACATTTTAATGGCCAGGGCATTTGATCATCTGTCACAGCACATACCTCCTTAAAAATCCTCATATAAAAACAATTCATCCAAAGTAAAGGCCTAGGTATTTTATAGGTTATGTTAGTTTTTATTTTTGTCCTGTACTTGAGATTTTTATCCTGTACATTGGACGCTCATTGATATCCAATGAACTTATTGTCTAATTATCTCTGGCAAGGACATCCATCGGATCATTACTTATGGATAAAAACTGGACGTACACTGATCACCCAATGTATGAGTTAGTCTGGACGTCCATTATTCGTACATTACTGGACATCCACTGGACGTCCAATTTTCTTCCATGATCGAATATCGTAAACCTCTAATGGATGTCCAGTGCTAATTGGGCGATGAAGTGTCTCGGATGATGAAATGGGGGACGATGAAATGGACACATCTGTCATCGTTCTGCAAAGATCAATAAGTCTCCAGCAATGATGTAGCAAACTACATGTCAATTTTACTCAGTCTGTAACTATTACTATGTGATTATACATTAGGGTTTTCCTGGTAATGACCCAGTCTAACCACCTAGAATCTTACTAAAGAATAAATAAGAAAGTTAGCAAAGTGGGAGGAAAGTCTCTGCTTCACTTTATTTTGCAGGAGTTGATGATGTATCGAAATCGATCAAGTTCCCATAGGAAAGTTGCCTTGAAAATGTTAACTTGCAAGACTTGAATGTACATGAATGATGATTAAAGTCCGAGATCCATTTAGAACGATCCTTAGTGTCATAATAAATATACCTTATGAAATATTTGAACGATTTTGAAAAATCATTTGTTTGCAAAATGTTACCAGAGTGATATTAATTTGAAACCGATGACAAACAGCCACCGAATCGAGGAAGATTCAACGCGGACAGAACATATCTTACTAATTTGTTTAGATTGTTTACGCCGACGTCTGCCAGCGTGTATTGGGCAAATGTTTGTACGCGTATATGCAGTTATATTAGTAGTACGCAGTCGCCGATTCGAGGCGACAGGCAAATTGAATTCGGTGGCCAGGTTATCGCGATTACGAAAACCCGTCCCGGCAAAAATATCAATCGCACGTGTAATCCCGTTTAACGAGTGTACCTTTTAATTAATCACCATTTTCAATATTTCACCCGCTCGCTGGAATTTCGTGCAGAGCCGGCCGGGAGGGGCGCGGAGGCGTGCGCGCATTATATTCTACGGTAAAATGTAAATATTGTGCAGTCGCTGTACACTTTTACGTATAGCTGGAACGCGCGTGATTTAAACGTTCGAATTCCAGTGCAAAAGTAGCGAATGGGAATATTTCATTTCTGACTAATGCGTACAAATGTGATTTTCCGTTTCACCGTCATTTCTACGGCTTCGGTCGACGAGATGTCCGAGCTGATAAAGTTACGTATATTTTTAAAATCATCGCCAACGATCGAATGCGGCCGCTGCCTTGCCGACTGGTGATTGGATGGGTCGGTCGTCTGGTTTCGACCGAGGCGCGACGCCGGACACAATAATTACCGGAGGACAATTGTATTATTAGGGTACGTGATTCATTTGGGATATCAGATTTTATGCTGATGGATTTTATCTCTGATGAGTGACCTATGGCCGTTACTGGACGCTGTAGAATTTGAAAAACAATTTTGACTGGGTTTTATGGTAGGCTAACCGCATATTATATTATTTTACATCGATTTATTATTCAATAATTATTCCATTTAAGTCCACGTATCACATAAACTGGGGCTTTTTCAATTGTTTTTCTTTAATTTTGATTCCTTAACAAGTGCACTGCATTCTCCAAATATTATTATGTTGTTTATCTCGTGTTTTTATATCCATCCCATATTTGTTATTTATGTTCTAAAACACTTCATATATATATTTAAATTAATATTGCAGCTATTTTTATAAACGAAAAGAATGGATAATTTCGTAATTTCCTTTCGAGCGCGGGTACTGGTCTGGTAGCAATTTGACTTAAAAGTCGTTATATTAGTTATATTCTTCAACTGAAAATTTGACTCGACTATCCCGAACGAATAATTGTTCCCTGGACTGTGTTTAAAATTTCCTGGGCTGGATTTTTTATTGTAGAATCAACAAAGTTAAATTTATACAAAAGTGATCGGTTTTATTTCGATTCATTTGTTAGGGAGGAATTCCCATTGTTTTATAAGTGAAAAAATGAAAATAATTCAACATTTATTTTGTGGGGACATATTTATTTATTTATTTATTTCTATACGGGCATTACTGCCCTTTAAACCGCTAAACCGTAATACAAGATAGAATTA
Source organism: Trichopria nigra (assembly GCA_030522945.1). Lineage (NCBI taxonomy): Eukaryota > Metazoa > Arthropoda > Insecta > Hymenoptera > Diapriidae > Trichopria > Trichopria nigra. The sequence continues at coordinate 39,870 of JAPYZR010000145.1, read as the reverse complement.
CATTGTACATATAATAAATTAAAAACAATTTTGAATAAACTTAAACTAACTATAAACTAAAAACTAAAAACACCAATAAAACATAACGAAAATATAATATAAAATAGTTTCATAGAACACAAACATATGTTGAATTTTTAAAATCGTAAACCAGTCGCTCGATCAGCAGTTCAAATTAAATTTGTACCACGTTATATGGAAGTTTGTCAGTTAAAAAAATTTCGTACGATTTAATAAACTACACCGGTAAATAATTCTGCCATCTTGAATAAATAAATATACTTTTAAAAAAAAATGATAAAAAATAAAAATATTCATTTCATTAAACAATATAATTTCTGAGGAATTCAATATATCGGAAAACAGAAAATCTGTATAAAAACAAAAAATACCTGTATGAATGAGTGATAATATTCTACCAAGAAGATTCTAAATCAATGATTTATTTTATATCAAATTATTTTTGTGGTGCCTCTATATACGCATTCCTGAGATCATGAGAAAAGTAGCAATACATTTTTCTTGACATAAAAAAATTGCTTTATAAAAATCTATAAAATTTTTAAAATATTTGAACTAATTTTCATTAGTTGATAAAAAAAAATAACTATTAAATCGTTTTTTATAATAATTTTAAAAATTCAACTACGTATGTAAATACCCTGATGGCAGATATTAATCGTGGCGCTGTATCGAGTCTGTCCAGATTGCCAAGAATAATTATTGATTCTAGACTGGAAAACTATGTAATCCCAATATCCGCAGTATCCGCACACTAATGTATACATAGGGCCAAGATAACAATCTATGTACATGATCTAACCAGAATCTGTAGTTTTTATCTAGGCAAAACTGCACAGATTCAAATCCCTACATTTTGTCATTATCATTCATTATCTTCTCTTGTTTCATTAGTCTCTTCTCCTTCTTCACGTTCTTCTTCTCTTTCTTCACGACCCTCTTCTACTTCTAAGCATAATTCCTCTACTCTCTCTTGATCCTGACATTCTTCGTTGTCAATACGATGAATATTACCATTTTCCTATTTTCTTTTTCTCATATTTGCAATTTAGCAAAAGGTTCGTATATATATAATTATGGATGTCATTTTCATTAAATATTAAATTATTCTTCTTCAATTTTGCTCTATACTTATTCGTTTACGAAATAGTTCACGTTCGATCTTTCTGAATTTTAAAATACCTATACTATAGATGTATATTAACTTCATTTAACTGAATAAGCTTCTTTACTTTAACCTAAAAAAATAATTTGATATAAAAATAATAATATCGAGTATCTTCTAGACAAAACCGATATAGAAGCCAGGTAGAATTCATAGTTTATCTGTCCAGAATGTATAGTAATTTTCACTGTCAAATTTCTAGATTTTCTACACAAATTTTCTCGTGCAGATTTTATATAATGGTTTTTCGATATATGTCCTTTACAATATAACGGAATGCCATGATTAATTTCTACCAATGTATATTAATATATATGTATCCCAATAACGAAAATGTTATACTATTAAAATTTGCAATTTATCACCGAATAATATTTGTTGCAATTGGAAATCACTATAGATCTTGTACAATGAATCATAATATAGGAAATCATCATTATTTATGTATGTGTCGAAAACTAATATTTACACACACACACACACATATATTTAATTCGACCAGAAATTCATTATCCGAAAAAGTCTGTAACAGAATCGTGTTTTAGAAAAGAAGGTAAAAAAAAAATCTCCAATTGTATTTCAGCCGAACGAGTGCACTACACTTTATTCGCGTACTTGTCGCAAAGCAAACGCCGAGTCGGTGTTTCATGAATATTTATGTCGCTATATAATAACATTTTTGAGCCACTGTTTAGCTAATCCTCCGGACTCATTTATCCTGGGAAGCAAGGACAGCTATAATTCTTGAAAACGCTGCGACGCCATTATTATTATTATTATGCGCGAATAAATACCGCGGGATTAAGTTACGATAGGAACCGAGGCCGCGCGGAAAGAACACGGCGCAAGAGAAAGACGTCTACGACATTGTGATATGTTACGATATTACAATTGTGATTCATTACGTTACTCATTACAGCGGGCGCATTTCGAGCATATATTTACCGTATTTATTATCGCGTGTATACTTTTTACACAACTCAATCACGACGGTGTTTACAATGCTTAAGTCATCTTTAACGATGCTACACCCATTGCCACGTACAAAATTCTTAAAGCTTTGTGTAAGTAGACATTTAGACTAGTCCCCATAACCCGGGTGATAAATTTTTATTACAGGAACACAATGCTGCTATAGATGTTTATTAATATTTATTAATTCGTACAGAGTATATTTTTTATTTAAATTTCAAAATTAATTTCTATATATATATATAGTACATTTATTTATAGTACATTTAATTATACTTTATACATTGGCGTTAGTAGGGTAAGAATGAAAAAATATCAATTTTTGTATTTTGACATTTTCTGCGAAATTTGGAAAACAATGAAATTTGTTACTGACTTAATATTAGTTCAACCTTTTAATGTTAAAATTGCATTAGGTATTTTGATAATTTTTTTTTCTTGTTAATAAAGTTCTGAACAAGTCCTAAAGATAGGGTCGAGGGTAGTATACTTTTATTTAAATGTCATATATCCCGACGATATTCCAAAAAAATCCAAATCGTTTATAAATTCGTTCATTACAAGTGACCTGCATTTATACCCATTTATCTGATTGGTATTTGAGGATTCTATATGAATCTGGATTATTCTTTTTATTTTTTCCAATAATAACGACCATCTATATAATTTGTACACGTTTCGAAATGACGTGTGATGGTATCCTTTTCGCTTTGAATAATGGACATCCATTATTGCATTATTATTATATTATAAATATAAAAAATTCAAGATGTTGCACCAAAAGCCATCGTATTCTTCGTAGTTTTCTCTTTTCAATAGCAAATATTTGTCGATCTCGAAAAAAAATATCTGCCCCAAATGCCATCACTTGAGAATTTTATTCAATTTGTCATTCGTGAAATCTAGAAGCTAGAGATTCCATGTTTATCATTTACAAATCAACCATTTTTCCTTGTCTTTAATTATTCTTTTTTTTTTATTTTTAAGGTTTTCGTTTGTAAAATTATTTTTAGAGTATTTAATGTCATATTGTGAATTTCGCATTAAAGATAGTCCAGACCTAAAATAGTCCTATTTGGACTTATGAGGATCCTACAATTTTTTAATGGAATTCACTAATTGCCGGGACTCTTTCACACGCGTATGTACTATTGTTCAAAATATGGTAATAAATTAAATACTACGAAAAAGAATTATAATGAAATCAATTTTCGACGTTCATGTGTGCATTACCCGGGAAAAACTGGATTATATACGGATATGATCCAGATATGATCATATATCGTTATATCTCAATTATATATATGCACCATATCTGGAGCATGCATGATCCAGATATAATCCATTTTTCCCGGGTGAGACTGCGTTAATAGACAAATCGTAACCTAATACACCACATCCAACCAAACCTCGGAAGTGTTTGGATGATACATCCATTACCGTATAAGCATCCATTAACGGCAAGTTCGGAGAAATCAGATTTCGAATGCCGTTCCGCACCAAACGGCATTCAATCATGAGAAAGCGTTCTCCGTTCCCAAACTATTTTGTTTATATATATACGTGCGGTGCAGTGTGCCCTCCGCGCGCGAGAATGATCCCGATATTCTCGCCCGGCAATTTAGTCAACTTACGATCGCGTTAGTTGGTACTTGAAAATTTTGTCCTGAGTTTACGAGAGATTAAGGCAGGTTGAGCTACGAATCAGCTTAGTCGCGTATAGCAGGCATGGCCAGGGGAACGAGTCGGGCCAAGTCAGACGCGGGTATATGGAGAGACAGCCCGGAGCCTTGCGGCTGTGTGTGTGTCTATGTGTGTGTGTGTGTGTGTGTGTGGGAGAGAGAGATAGAGAAAGAGAGTCGCGTATCCTACTACGGGCGGAAGTTTCCTCCTCAAATTAACCAGCCGGAGAGATGCTACGTAACCCGAGATTATCATAATCTCCGCCGAGGCCTGACTGCGGTAACATTAAACGCGGAGATACGCCCTTATACGTGTCGCGTCCGCAGTCTAGCGTGCGAGTATGCGTAACCGGGCAGAAACATTTGGAGCGAGCGCGCGAGCGTGATTTATCGGGCCGGTACTTAGCGCGTGCTTGATTAGGCGCGTGGACAGTTTAAGGAGCGAGCGCACCTTAATATGCATTAAAATTGCGACTTCCTAAGTGTTTTACTCGCAGGTGCGGGCGGCAGATATACCCGGCGAAAAATTAGAGCAGCACAGTTGGACTCGAGCTTGGCTGCGAAACATCAAGGATATTTTCGTGTAACGGCGGGACTTAATACCTTGATGTAAGGTAATGTTTTTTTCTTTTTCACTGAACTTTTGTTTTTAAATCTTCACCCAACGAAGGTGTTATCAAACTAAATCACCAATAGACTGCGAAAAATTACGATCAAAAGCCGGATCACTTATCTTAATTGCGCATCAAACGTACGTCTATACTATAGTAAAGGTATAAATTAAATCGTATTGAAACAGTTTTTTTCTTTTTTTTTTTTTTTACTTAAATCGTGTCGAAAATAAAAGTTTACTGAACCATTGTGTGCTAACAGTGCGAATCGACGGGCGCTCGCTTTGTCGACGGGCATTTTTTTGCTGCCGTCGCGCGAGTCCGATGCCTGGCCGAGAACGAGAGATTGAAGGGAACAATGAAAGGACGTCGTTGGAAGGCTCTGCAGAGTCTCGTCAAAGGAGGCGACGGCGTTTAAGAATTTAATTCGTTAATTGTACTGGCGCAAGCTTTCTCGAGCGTGACAATATAGCGGAGCAAATGAACTCGGATGCGAATACTTTCGTATCGAGTGTCTTGCCAGGGATAGCGAGCGCCCTGTCCAGGGGGACGTACGGGAAAAGAAATTGTTTCCCTTTATTCCACCCAACTCGGATTGAGGATGGATAAACAAGTTATTAACTTTGTCGCGCTAGGCAAAGGAGCGAATGTCGACCGAAAGAATAAAAAGTCATTTCGGAGGCGAAAACTTGGACTCGTTAATTTAGTTCCAACGACTTTCCGTCTGATCGATTATTTGCCTTTTTTTTTTTTAACCGAATTCTGTAAATACATTAATTCAGTCGAGCGTCCTGTTCGAATGGGTAGTAAAGTAATTTATTACGTTATAACTACGTTGGATTATCGAGCGATGTGTTTTACAAACTTGTAATTATTCGTTTTCACGGTATAGTCTGCGATCGGACTTTGTGCTAACAAAGGAACTTATTCCGGTTATTGGGAAATAGTTTTTAGGGATTCTCATCAACCTTATCTGTGAATCCACGAACATCAAAGCGACACGTGAAGATAAGGGAATCGTACGTTGAGATGGCAAATAATGAAAAATATTCCGGGACAACTTTTCGTCCGGCATCTTTCGGTCTATTGGTTCGACAGAATGGTGTAGATTCGTCGTAGTCTGCGTGACTTAGGCAAACGCCCCTGCTCCCGGGCTATTCATTTTACGGATGGCACTCGGATGATTTGTGGGCGGACTCGGGGAGTTTCCTGATTTTTATGTAAGAGGACCGGGCAAGATAGCGAAACCCTACCGCTCACTCTGCTCCCGAGCCCGAACGATCGTAAATTAAAGACGCGAGCCCGACACACCTTTCAATTCGAGAAAATGAATTTTATTCAGCGAACCTGTCACGGAACAAGGGCTTACGTAAACTTCATATTTCGGACATTATGTGAAATGCGTTATGCAAAATGGCCTCCCGAATCTTATAACGCTTTATGCGCCTCAAACTTCTTCAATGGTCTTGGTTTGCTTATATAGGACGTTCCATGTCAAGAGGATCACTATTTTTGACAAAATTTTTCATTTCAATTCTACTTATTTATGTGCTTGTAGAGTCTCCCAAATGTAATATCATTGACCATAAAAACCATAAACAGAAAAATATGTTATTCAAGTAAGAAACTACTACTGCAAATGAAAATGAAGAGATTACTGCATAAAGACCATACTAAAATAGTCCTAGTACCTTGTTCCTTCATCTTATTCCAGATTGGACATCAGTTGATAAGCATGTAATGACCATGATATCCATTTCAGCAGCAGCCGATCACTGGTTATACGCTATAAATTTTGGATGTTAATTTACACGAATATATGTATTTCTCCGTACGACAGCTCATCCAAAGACCAAAGTTACGTTTTCAATTTCATTACATTATCTCCTAAACTGAAACTGTCTCCATAGTAATGTACGAATTCAAGAAGCTGCCGAGTTGCATGCGCAGAGCAGAATGTCGGAAAATTCTTTCTCGGTATCTTTAAAGCGAGAACCCTTCCGTCAGTGGCGACAGGGGTTGAAGCTGAGGTTTAAACTGCCGTCACCAAGAAGCGAGCGACATAAGTTCCGCGGCCTGAAAGATGATATGTGTCAGGCCCACAACGCGCGACTCTCGCGCGACTCCGCTAAGTAAATGTTATTTCCGTCGGTGCATAATAATTGTGACTCCGTGAGAAATGCCCTGACGTTAATGCCACAGCAGCCGACAGAGCGGTGCCCGAAAGGAGTTCCTGCACTCGAACAAAACACGACGAAATAACGATCAGCTCGTAAGCGGAGTGACGAAAGTTTACGTCGATCTTTTGCGTCACGCGAAACAATGAATTCCATTTACGATTCACATCAGTGACGAAAACGTTTCTTCGAATAAGAAGTGAATTTTTGGCATTGGACTCCAATGGGCTTGAATTATATACTGAAAATTTGATCGATGTTTGAAGAGTGGTTAATAAAACAGATGTATGCACCGCATTGAGAAGTTGGGTTCAGGTCAGGGCTGATTTAGGCACAAATTATGCTCGTCAAAATCGGCATTTATATATGGGAATTATACTAAGTGTTGATAGTCGTAATTGTGAACATCAACAACATTAAATATATACTTACCTATAATATCGTAAAAACGTTCAAAATATTAAAAAATTCGCGATTCTATAGAATTATACAATTATATCAATATTAATTCGTCATGTGGGAATATTGATACTTGAAGTAGACAGAATCTGACCAAACTTGACCATTACTACTTAATAACACTAGTAGTGCAGTAATAATGGAATCCAATTCCCCTGGGGTACAAAATCGTTTCTGTAATTATTTAAAGATAAGAAATCCTAATCGTAGTATATATTTTTTTTAATTTCAGGTATTTATACAAAATCTGAAACTAAATTTTTGCACAATTTCATAAATGGTAAGGTATGTCAACCACAATTTTCAATGTAATATTTATGGAAGAAATAATCGTGCCACAATTCTCTTCGATAAACAAACGTAGATCTCAAGCTTTAAATCTTTTACGATAAATTATAATCAAACTCAAAAGAAATCATTTTCACCGACCTATTCTAAGAATAGTCATTCCATCATTCCATAATTACAAATTATCATTGAAAGATTTCACGTTTCGCCGAGTTTGTAAAATCGGTGCAGCCAGCAGAAGTTCCAGATATATCTTTTGTCCTTTAAGACATCGGAAAGCTGTAACTGACAAAACGGCAATGAGGCAAGGTAAACTATAAGGTGAATATGAAGATAGAAAAGAGGGGCTGGGAAAGCGTTAATTATTTTCCGACCATGGGGTAAGTAATTTTCAGGTGGGTTTTCCTCGACTGTTTAGTCGAGCCGTAGTCGAGGCGTCCGTAATCATCCGCAGATGAAAGAGCTGTCGGAGTGTCGAGGCGAACGAAAGGCACTACAACACAACCTCGTGGAACAGAGTTTCTCTCTCGTTCTCTTTCTCTCTCTCGCTCTCTCTCGCACACTCTGTTTTGCTTCGAAATACTACCGATCCCCACCAGTCAAAGCCCCCCCCCCTTACCTCCTACCCTTTTCGGATCACCGACGAAGCGAAACCCCTCCCGCGGGCCATCACTCTGCTACTGCCAACGTCAGCAATCCCCCTTCTCTCTCTCTCTCTCTCTCTCTCTCTAACGCGTCCCTTTAAATTAACCGATCAATCGGACTACCAACACTGCTCTCTGACATCAAACATGCATCGCTTTGTTATAACTAATTATCAGTCTTCTGTGAACTGCTCGAGAGCTGCCTTGACTATCGTGCAGTCGAGGCAGCTATTGACGATTTTGATAGAAACCTCTTTGTTTCCCCCGAAGGAAACACAGGAGCGAGGCGAATATAAAATCACTTTGAAATTTTCGCTTTGCGCGCAAGCATCGGTATACTTTCGGCGTTAATACGAGAGGAAAATGACGTATGTTGGCATTACAAACATTCGCAAAAAAATGTATCTCTAGGGGAAGAGATTATGATGTTCGAAACTAATCCAATCTTGTATATTGCACATGAATCTTTAGGAAAAAAAAAATAGTGGAATATTTTTTAGGCGTATGTAAATTATTGTAGTTTTACTATTATGTACTGAATGTATTATTATAAAAAGTCTTTCATAGGAAAAAAAAAAACATTTGTACAATAATTTATAGAAGCAATGAAAAACAAGTTTTAAGCCTTCTTTAAAATCTAAATTGGGATCAAAGGATTAATTTTACAAATAATAACTGTTTGGACTAAACATATAATGTGTAATGGATGTACGCATTGACACTACGTTTTCTAATGGCCAGAAACTGGACGTACGTTGACCGTGTAACGTCAATCTGGACGTCCAATTTTCGTCCATGGGCGAATGAACGAAAATTGGACGAATCATTGATATCCAGTGCTAATTGGGTACCAACCATCTTTCCAACATGGTCAGTACCTTATTTAGCTAGTAATACTACCACACTAGTCGTGAGCAGTAATTAGTAAGTTTCCAGACCGCAACGTTGCTGCTGGGCTGCGGAAATCTTTTATCTTTTTCGAGATTAAAATTTGGAACATCAAAAATATTAAATCTCACTCTGCAATTCAGCTGTTGCCATCACTCCGTAAAAATCGACATTCATCAGTGTTTCGACAATGTCTTTAGCCCAGTCGGATTTAATAGTAATGTCTAAAAATCTTACAACAGTAATGCACTAACGCTTTGTTTACAAAGACATGGTTGTCAATGTGATCATGCTGTATAGGAATTAGAATTAAACTTATATTATAACGTCCGAACTTTCGTTAAAAATTACTTTGACGTACACAAGATTCTATAATTATTCCTCGACGAAATCCTGCCGGGAAAAGGAAGGCAGGATCACGTCTACACACGCATGTACAAGGTAGCTGCTAATAATGGCTGTCCGGCTTGCGGTTAACATCGGAGCGGGAGAACGAGAGAGGGAAAGAGAGCCGCAGAAGGAGAGCCGTAGCCAAGAGGCTCGAATAATCCCTCTGTGAAAGCTCACCCCCGTGTTGGCTGACTGGGGCGAAGTCCAGGGTGACAGGCGAGGTACTCCGCAACCGTAACTCCCGCGGCGTTTCAAACAGAATCATCAAAGGTTCATCGAGTAAGGGCAACGGTATAATCCCCTTGTTACCCTTCTCGAGTACCAGCTACTCCATACGGCCATCTTCGAGTCGGTGTATACCTGCATGCACGTACACATTACTGTGCGCCTTTTGACTTTTGCCACTTCTCCGTCCGCCGTGAATTAGTACGCCGTGAAAGAGCTTCGCTTTGTCCGACTCTCTGATCCGGGGTATCGATGCTTCACGACCCGAAGACGCATTTCATACGAGGACGCTAAATCTCTTAAACCTCCACAAAGGATAAATTTCAAGTCATGTTTTATGTACGTATATAGTATGTGTGTGTGTAACTTTGATGTCGACAATTTGATAGATGCTTTATTTCCATTATTTCGAAATCCCTATATTTATATTTGACACCTAATATATAGTTATCACTGAGAATTAGACAATTTATTGATGCCTGCAAACCCACCCCATAGAATGAGGAATTGGTCGAAGGCTGTTAAGCCAAGAATCCGTTTGGTTCTTATTCATCCTACCTTTTATATTATGGCAAGGGTAAATAAAAAGTGTTCGTCAATGATAGTTATTGTAGCGTCACTTGCATTTATCATTATTGGTAAATTCTGACATTTTCATTTAAAAAGTACCGAGCATTGACCAAATGTCCTTCCTTCAATTCCTTATATAAAGGAAATCCGTACGTGTGGTTTGCGCCATTCTTAAAGTTCGATACTTCAAGTGTTTGCCTGGCCTGAGAAAGATATCAAAAATACCCAAGAGAAGAGCCAATAATGAAAAGACAAATCGTAGCTTCGCCAACAATCGAACCTCCCACGGCATCCGGCGTCACCGAACCATGAGCGCAGTGCAGCGCACGTGTTCCTTAAGTTTCGTGTGAGTCAAACGTATACATGTTTATTATTTAATAAAAATGTTATTGCGGCGAAGCTTCCGGACACAGATCCCACAATAAGGCGGGAATGAAACAAGATTGGCGTTGGCGAAACGAGCGAGGAAGAACGGGGGGTTGGCAGGAGACACGGACAAACACATATTGGGTCCGTCTCTCCTCGATTCTTATCATTTCACTCCCCCCGTTCTTGCTTTCTTTCGCTCTATTTTCATCGAGCGTAAATTCGACGTTCCTTCCGTCCGGATGTGTATCCCAGCCGTGTTCTTCGCCACAGATGGCTGCGGTGTGGCTACCACTCGAAAATCTTCCACGTAGCGTCAAGTACTAGGCCGCCTTGGTGGTGTGCGTCTACGTAGTGAGAACCGAACGACGACGATATTGGGGCGGCGACCCAAAATCCGCGCGCGTCCCTGTGAAACGGTGCAATACCGTGCGGTCGCCGTATAACGTGATCCGAGGGAAACGATATATTATTTTAATGTTTTAATATCGTGTTCGCGTGGTCGTTCGGACAACGCGGCGTCCACGGACGTCTTCGATACGCTCGATAACGCGAAAAGCATCCTCCACGAACACGTGTCGATTCACCATTGGTAAAAAAAAAGAAAAGGACAAACGAATACGTCAACGATGGAAAGTTTGAAATTACTTGTTAAAACGTGGCAATTTGCGGTGGAAGGCGAAAATAAAAAGTAATCGAAGCGCGATGTTTTAATAAACGATCGAGCAGTGACCGGGATATTTAGCGCGATAATTCCCCAGTAATAAGAAGTCGAATTTTATACTCCGCGGGTTCGGCCGTTACGCATGATTTAAGCGAGCTGATAACGACCGGGATAAATCAGCGGAGGTGTCGCGAACGAGGCGCGGTGCGAAATCAATAATAATGGGCAGGAGCCATTAGTAAAATTAATAAATTATGCTTCACATTATGTGCGCATTGTGAGTTGGCCGCGCAAGCTCGTAATACGTCGTAAATCATATTAGTGAATAATCCACATCACCATAACACCCGACTGCCGCGAGGCTCCGACCGATGCGCATATTTTGCATTGCTCGAAAGTCACGCGCGTATATAAACGCGCCTCCCTTGATAGTTCGCACCATCGCGCCATTGACGGCGATATCTGAACAGCGATCCCGAAATGTCGACGTTTTGTAAAAATGTGACAAATGGCCGTCGATTTAAATTACGATGATATTAACCGTATTACGTTTTTAACGTAAAACTTTCAAGTATTAAATCAGAGAAGACAAGCCAATTAACGTTTAATACTCATAACAATATTACGCGCTTTATGATGCATTTCTACAGCGACATCTGCAGTTCGCTTTGCCGCCACCAGGTAGCTGTCCTATAGAGTACCCGCTATTAAATTGGTTAAGGTTTGATATTCCCGCCAATTTTTGCTGCCTGACAAAGACAGTCCCTACATCAGCATAAACTGTCTCTTCTTTATCATATAGTTAATTTTTATTTTAAATTATTTTCCATGACTGTTCTCTGTTGGGATGATAAAAGCGTAAGAGCAGAGCCATTAGTTAATACTTCTAGTTGTAATCTAACAACAATTTAGTCCTCCGCCAGTTCCTTTCAACGTATAACACTTCAAAAAAATGTGATTTTTGCCAACAATAATCCCCTTCTTCGCAAGTGGAATCGTCGAGCTCAAAAATACCAGGATGCAGACGCGTACCATGGAAGGGTTCCGGAGGTTAGGTATCTATCGGCAAGGACATAGCTTCCTATTAGCGAGGCACTTCATATGGACGAGATCCTGGGCTTCGCCTCGCTTTACCTCGCGGGCAATATCGTATAAATGTGTCGTTAATTACTTACCCACGATCGCGACACCGCCCGCTTCGGTGTATTCCGCCACCCCCAACCCCGTGTCCTTTCGTACCCCATTGCTATCTCTCTCGTTTACTGGTCGAACTCGCTCCATCGTCCCTATCGACATCACCTCCGACTGCCGCCGCCGGGCCGACTCGCCTCCTGGTACACCTACGTTCAGGGTTCCACCTACTCCTCCGTTTCTCTCTTTCCCGTCCTTTCCTCTTTCTCTCTCCACGTTATGGCTCGGCGTGTTAAGGAAACTAATGTTTATTTGAAAAACTAATTGAACGGGACTCTCTCGCGTCTACAGCGGGCAATTAAACGAGATTACTGCCGCTGCTGCTGCTGCTGCTGCTGCTGCAGTAGCGCCGAGTGCCCGCGAGAGGGAGAAAGAGAAAGAGGGAACACTCCCGTGGGAGGATTAGATAGTACAGTAAGATACGGCTCGCGTAATGTTTAACTACGGCTGCGGCGCAGCGGCGGCGGCAGACCTCTGAAGCGCTGCCAATAATTAATTGTTAGTTCGGTATTCTCGAACAATGCCTACACACGAAGCTTAAGTTAGCAGGTATTAAGTGCCGCTCTATATTTTCGCTCTCGCTATCACGATATCGCTGTATCGGAAAAGAATATACGAAGATAACTACCGGTGCTTTTTACTCCAGACCGAATTTCCGGACTTCCAATTCCTTACCGTTCGAACCGAGGGCTCGTTTCATATCGCGAAATTGTCATTCGGAAGAAGGCTTTCCGAGCATTGAACTAAAAATCACCTGAACGCAAAAAGCTGTCCTTGGTACATTACGTAGGAATGCAGAATTCTATAGGATTCCGTAGTATCCGTGCTCCGCCTTGTCTCTCTTCCAGCTATATTTCCATATTCTCCGGGAACGCCTATCCTTTCCGATGCTACTCTTCTCATTCCGCCAATGACATTAAGCACTGTACGTGAGTGTGCGTGTGTGTGCGTGTGAATCGTCCGGTTCATGGGCGGTTTATCGGTACACAAATATTATCGGAAATCGACGGATGTATGCGGCTTCGGAGATATTCGCCAGGTTCTCAGCAATCCCCCCAGCAATCTCTCATCAGTAGCTATGCTTGCGTCAAAACGTGCAGAAACGCATATGCGCACAGAAAACGCGCGGGTCATTGTCGTGTGCTGAAACAAGGGAGTTCAGTTCGTTCTATCCGCCTTGGCGTCTCTCTTGCTCTCGGGGGCGTCATCTGACTCAGCCCCTTCGGTGTGTTGGACCGACAATATATTTAGAAAGCATGTAGGTTAGCTACTCCTTCCATTTGTAGCTCGACCCAGGACCATCGTTGCGCGGCATCGTCGAACAACCCGTCTCTTCCGGCGATTCTGTCCCCTCCTAGGGACTTTTCCTTCACCCTCTCCTCGAGGTAGATGGTATAGGTTGACATTCATGCACGCAGAGCTTCCTAGTGTTGGCGCTGGCTGCCGATACTTGCCACTGCAGATTAATGCAACATCGTAACACGATAGTGTCCGCTCTCCATGCCGCAACCAGGGTTTTCGCATCCGCCGGAATCCTATAGGAGAGAGGGACGACTCTCTTTTCTCCCTCCATCCCATTCGAGCATCACACGTAACCAGGTCTTTGTCTCATGCTCGCCCCGTCTATACTCCTCTCGATGTCTCTACGTCGCCTCTTGGCGATGCTTTGGCTCTTCCGAGTCCAATATCCCCCACCACGCGATGCCACATCCGCCGCTTCACTCGCGTGAAACGCCAGTATCGCAAGTTCATAACTTATAATTATTATCTGCCTGTACATTGCAACCGGTATACTATATACGTGCTTTCCTATCGGTTGGGACGATGTTGAGACTTTACTGGACGCGGTAAAATACTTTCGATACTGATACTTACATGCCCGACAGTCTAACATATAAATTCCATACTTATTTTTTAAATTTTGGTCTCGTTTTAGGCATGTTTAACTTTTTTGTTGGTGCTGTCACATTTTGATCGTTTCTCTCGTTTCTCTCGTTTTTACCCTGCTCAACGTTCTATACTGTTGACATGTAAAGAACGTTGATGATCTATTTTCATTGACCACGTTACTATATAAGAACAATATAGTACTTATATAGGGTGCCCGAAAGCTGAAGGATGATATTGCATTCTTCTTCGTACAATTTTAAAGAAAATAGGACAATTTAGAAACGTTATAATCAGGGACAATCGGGAAATTTTTGATGTATCATTGATGCACCTCAGATGTCCACTTTGTCTTTTTTTTACAATTGCAGTGCATTTGAACAGCCCATAAGGGCCAACAGAAAACATTTCGCTATAAGATAACCAGTAGCCTAATCAAATTTTGATGTAGAATTTATTTGCTTACAGTTATGCGGTGAACCATCACTATCTCATCATCTAATGACATTTTTTATCATAAATTAAGTATTTTTCAAAATCGTGATTTTTACACAAATTGTTTCGGTATTTTCATCGAGCCCAGATCTGATGAAAACGAATCATTTTCATTTTAAAACCAAGCATTTAACATTCGGGTCTGCGGAGGAATCCCGCAAACGGCAGTGGGAATTACTTTGGTATACTCTCAATCCAATAGGACCTTGATCAGATTCTTTGGTGAGTGGTATTTGGCACTTCTTTCTCGGTTTCTCTCTCAATCTCTCTTTTCTGCCCCAGCTCTTACACGGGAAGAGGGTCACTATTATCGCGAACCCCAACAAATTCACGAGGAGTAAAAGGGAGTTCATTGCATATGTGCGACCAAGCCGTTCGAAGGGCGCGAAAGGTCCATCCGGGAGATAGGCTGCCACGATAACGGTCGCATAAAGTTAAACGAGACTTCTAAACGCTGCTACCGGCGGGCAGACCCGGGGTCGAGTGGTATCACTGCCTATATTGCCGAAAAATACTTCGATTTTCCACCGCCGTTATCAGGATACAATTCTCTACAAGCGATATTTCGTCACATTCTTGGCTTCTCGTCGATAGCCGTGACGAAGATTATTTTCATCTATATAACTTGTGTGGCATTCAGGATTGCATATGTTATTCGTTTGGGTGTTAATCGTATATTGATGATTTTTGTATGTATAATATCCAAGGATTGTTTTAATTTATTCTGACTGTAATCTCTCATTATTAAAAAAAAATAATCCTTTTATGTTTTCGTTTAATTTTCACAATTTTTATTATTTTTCTATTTATTATCAATAGATTTCCTCTATCTTCATAAATATGTATTTCTCTAATAATGTACAAATTCCAGATGACAACGCAGGACACGTGCCGATAACAAGATATTGCCATTGGTGCAACATCCTATGTGGGTGCGTTTATAAGGGTAATTGACATTTATCAATGACATCGGCAACGAATCTACTCCTTTACAAAATAGTAGTGTTACGCGCGAAATAAATAAATTCGATCGTTCATTCTATTTGCAATACAATTTTCATAGAAAATACGAAAAAAAAACAAAAATATCAATTATTTGAAAAACTGTAGATATATATGTATATTCAACAAAACTTGGAATCAATCATTTTAAAGCTGGGTATAAGCAACATAATAAAAAGTGCCAGCCTGATGAATGGCGAATCAATAGTAGCGACGAAATCGCTTTAGTTCACGAACAAACATGCGAATAATAAATTAACAACGTTTCTCCGCGAATTTGCGCACTCTACTATTCGCATCAAGGTAATTGCACGCCATATTATAATTTATATCGTAGCATGAATGGAGGACTATTTGGATGTGAACAATCGGCGCGTCGACAATGCGCGGCCTTAAATCATAATTTGGTTAATGTGGAATGTAATGTCGATGCCGGCGCGAACGTATCTCCTCCACCTGCGGACAGGGGCATCTCTCCCCGTCTCCCCCCTCGCCGCCCCTCTCTTTATCACGAAGCTAGAGAACTGCATTCTCTCTTTCATCCCCGTCCCGCTTTCTCCGGAACCGCTTACTCGCTCTCGGTGAAGGATTATAAATCGCGGGCCAATGAGTAGCTGCTATTCGTTATCAGGATCGCTATGGTTGGTGCTCCGTGCGCGTTACTTAAGTCTTGCATTCCGCCTTTACAATTGAAATTTCGAGTTACGTCAAGTTTCATTATTGACGTACGTTCTTTTGATTGCACCATCAATACCGATTACCGTAGTTGGATTGATAATAGAATTGAACGATTTTATAAGAAACGATTTTACAAGACGGAAACTATACCTTGGAAAATTAGATATCAAGGACGGATCAAATTCCTTCATGATCGGACGAAAGTCATATGTATTTAGATTTTGAACATTCAATACTAGATTTGTAATAATAATTTAGTATATAAAAACATTCAATAAAAAAAGAGACCCTTTTATAATTGTGTGCGATGTGACGACGCGCTGGAAACAAACTTTAAAGTTTATTTTTTGAAATCCTATTCCTAAATCAGTAGTAGCCGTTTATAGGATAATTGAGATGGGTCCCTCCATTGTTCCGAAGGTAAACGATAACAAATTTACTTTGATTGTAGAATAATGCGGTGTTCATAGTTCAAATGATTTTATGCGAATATTTTGAATAGTATGTTAATATTCTATGGCCAAAACTCACCATGTAACAACACATTTTTATTTTATGCATGGAATGTAAAAATATCTGTTAATCCTAAGTGCGACAAAATGACTAGTGTTTTTTGTTCCTTCATTTAATCTTCAACAGTAGAAATTTTAAAAATCGTCATTCCTTATTATACTATAAGAATTTACGAGATCGCTGAATCTGTTAAAAAAATGTATGAAAATGAACTAGAATTAGTATAATTGACTTACTATTAATCTGATTAGATTAAATTAATTAATGTTACCTATTGCCAATATTATTGACAATCGGTAACTTTTTAGTTCATCGTTCGGTAGTAATGTTTCAAGGATTGATTTTGCTTTTCAGCGTTAATATATATAACTATATACTAGCGATGACCCGAACCACTATCTTAAGAAAATACTTTTTGCTAAGCGAGGCACTGATTATACAGTGATTCCATCTCTTAGCAAGGTGAGCTTTCATCTCTTTTCTGTTATTGTAAATGTCATATAACTATTATTTTAATTGTTTGCATGGGTACATATCTAAGAACTTGGAATTTTGTATCACTAAAGTTTTGATTATAAAGACGTGTTTGTAAATATTGTTACAATATTCTCTTGGATTTCCTCACGAAATATTTTGGACAGTATATTCAAAACATTCAGAAGGCGTTCTGGAAATGTCCCGTGTCCACTCTTTTTCATGTTATGCAGATATTTCGAAATATTTTGACAATGTTTTAGAAAACCTCTGATATATTCTCAGAATATTTCTGGAATATTTTTGAATATCACTGAAAGTATTTTGAAGTATTTTGAAATATTATAGAAATATATATATATTGACATCTTTTGGGAATATTTTAGCCAAGTATTGAAATATTCTCAAAATTTCCCTATAATATTTCCACAATATTTAAAAATATTTTCAAAATATAAAAAATACATACGTATTTGATTTTTGAATTATTATCTTTAATGTATTTCGTCGTTGCATTTGAGTCAGCCAACATTTGAATATATTGTTTACAATATTTCTGGAATATTTTATTGAAAATAGTTTGTTTTAAACTCTTACGGAATATTTGATTCAAAAACTTCTGTTTAATATATTCGTAGAATATGTTATTTAAAATATTTTGTTTGGAATATTTTCAGAATATCCCGTTTAAAATATTCTGTCTGACTAATATTCCATCTTATTTTGTTAAAACCTTCTGTTTAGCATACTTCCTGAATATATCTAGGATATTCTATTTAATATAACAACCAGAACATTCGAAATAAGGCTTTTTTATCATTCAGTAAATATTCTGGAAACATTTGTGCTACGTAGGATGTTAATTACATTCAATATTATTATACATAAACTTTAGTAATAATATTAATAATAATAATAACGATTCGATCCTCAGTGAGTTTGCATCGATAAATTTTCTGGTCAGCCTGGGTGTTTTTCGAGTGTGACTCTATCACAAGTTGAGTTTATTTCCATCTGTTTCTTCACTAGTGAAATATAATGATACGTCTTGATTTTTTGTTGGATAAATGCTTTTTTTCATAAGATTTCCTTGCATTTACTCGTTCAAAACTTTACATTATCAGCTCCACACAATAAGCGCCTGGTCTAATCCGACACTGTATTCAAATATAGAACGGTCTCGATTTCAATTGCTCCTACAGGCAGGGTCCCGCGTTTAAATAAAATCAGATTTCAAGTTTTAACTCGTTGGGATTTTTTCCGTCCTACCACTACCTCCCACCCCCTGCTCGATCCTACTGGGTGCCGCGGTTATTAAATTTTGCAAAAGGAATCCCTGTGGAAATCACCGCGAGCTTCGCATCTCTCTAGCAGCTAGGCAGTCGGAGGAATCGCGGCCGGAAGTTCGAGCTGCAATAAAAGTGATATACGGATTCGCGCCACGTCTGCGGATCGCATTGGAAGACGCGCGTATAGGAGGGTCGCTCGTCACTTTTACGTCCAGGACGTTCATCATCGGCCGACAGACTTCATTGCCCAGAAGCAATTTTCCCGCCGTGTCCTCGACTCTATAGCGAGCGTCTTCGCGTATATACGACCTCGAGCGTCAACCGGGCGCAACATGGCGGCGGCGCCACCATCCGGAGGCGGGAATCCTACAGCGGTGATGTACGACTTCGACCCCGACGTCACCACCTTTTCGATGCTCCGCCACGTCGTCCAATTCAATCGTTCGAGTGGTTCGTGAGAGAGCGAGCGGCGACGACGAAGCTCAACCGCAACTCGATCGACTTTTCTACCATTTTTATGTCGTGGAAGACTATTTTTCCTCCTCGCCGTCGTTGGTTTTACCTCGCCGCAATCTTATCCTTATGTCCGGAAAATGCTCGATGTGATAAGTCGTCGGTATTTATTGAAAATTCGCGGAGGTTTCGAGTGAAAACTGATTTCTCGCGATGAAGTCAACGATTCCTTCGGACCTGATGGTTCGAGGGACGCTTCTTTCTTTCTACATTTGCTCAAAATAATATACGAATATTCCATAAAATGTTTGATATTTATGGAAAAAGCAGGGACCACTTAAAAAAATATTGCTTTCCACTTTCATAAAACATGAAGATATAGCTTGGATTTATCAATAAATTCTAATAAAACATCAACGCTATGAATATATGTGTTTCTATTTCCCATAAATACAAAAATCACGCATACTAAAATCCGGCACTTTCGAGAAAAATTAACGAATGAGTACGAACAGATATATAAGTTTTGTAATTTTTGATGGCAAGTAAATTGTTTTATACAATTTTCGCTTGACAGTCCGATTATTTGAATGAAAAGGAGGTTATAGGAAGAAGATGGTAAGAAAGAGATTGATTTTTCTCTTTTTATTTCTATAGTTAATCTTTCGGATGTGAAAGGTGGTAACATAGATAGAGTGGCGTTTCATCTCGGTCCTACTACTTAGAATCATCAGTAAGGCTTGTAGTAGGAACCTGCCTTATACTCCCTGGACATCCCTAAGATAGGACTTCTATCTTGTATATATAGTAGCACAAACATATCTCTCCACTTGCGTGGATATTGTTTATAAACCGAGACAGCTTGCGGAATTTCAGTTTTAACGTCTAGTAATAACTTTTAGTGTGGTTTGAAAATCTAAGAAATATTTCTGAATTATCGACAGTTGGAAAAAACCACACTAAGAGTACGAACAGATCTACAAAAAGTAATAAAAGTTGTTAGAAGCGGATAGACGCCCTGACTTCGTCAAGACACGGTCAAGAAAGAATACAAAAAATATGATGGAAAGTATAATGAAATTTTACAAAAAGTGACGGACGCTGGTCATCATTAACGAAAATTATAAATTCCGCAATTAACAAAGAATTTATAGAAACGGCGATGAAAGTTAGCTGAAACTTATTTTAAGTAAGGTATTGACAAAAAGTGAAATGCAAAATCATGTGAAAATCAACCACATTTTAGAAAGATGTTTTTGATAGAAATTAACAACGATTGGCAAAAATGAACAGAAATTGATTAAAAGTGACAACCAATTAAAAGAGACGAAAAATCGAAAATTTAACTTGAAATTGTAAGAAAAAGTGAAATTTTTAAATTGACGAAAACCATAACATTACCAAAAAAAAAAACTTTATGTTGGTCGATTGGATTTCGAACGATGTAATATGATATATGGACGTTGTATTCTTGCACTGAAAAAAAAAAATGTTATTTTCAAATAAATATTTACTTGAATGGTAGCGAGTAAATATTTACTTGAATTAAGAAAATGTTGCCTTCTTTTTAGTAAATCTTACTTAATTCAAGGAAATCTTTTTTGCTAGTATTCAAGTAAATATTTACTTGAAAATAACAATTTTTTTTCAGTGTGAGACATTATTCTCTATTATGTATTCATTCAATTCATTATAACTTTAATACTTTTAAAAACTTCAATCGTGATTAAAGTTGTTAAATATGATATTGTTCAAAAAATACAAAAATTGTTTTTAAAAAAATATCATCTTCTGTCACTACCAACAAGAAAATTGTAATTTTTTTAAGTACTTTTGAATAGTTTTTTTTTTCCCGGACTAATTTTCAAAGGTACAACTTATCTTGAGAATAGCAGATAAAAACTCGGTTATGTCGATCATTCGTAACAATTATTATTAACAACTATTATTATTATAATGTAATTCATGCGTTAAAAATTAAAATTATTTAATGCGATTAAACGAAAAATCAATCATCCGCATATATGTGATTGAAATTGAAAAAATGAATAACGACACGCGCATCCAGGTGCTGCATAATTTAAGAAAATTGAAGTTTATTATCATTATACGCAACGAAATAAAAAATACGTAATTTACCATATTAAGTATGTCTATAAGGAACCTCCCTAACATTCCCAAAATTAACTGTGCATGCGAGGCGGATGAGTGTGTAACCCTACACGATGTTACCAGACCCACATACGATATTCTCGTGTGGAGATATCATATTGTGTACTTACGAGTAGTGCTGCTCTCCAATTATCATAATTTCTCGTAATTTATGAAAAATATCACATTAACATGGTAAATGTCTGAATTGTCATGGAATTGGCTAAATAGGATTTGTACTTACGTTATTCACAAAATATGAATGCACGATAATTATTATTATTTCTTTTTTAATAAAAACATTTTTTTAAAGTCCATGTAATTTTCTATGTCATAAAATAAATAAGTTTTTTTTTTTTCAAGCACAGGTTAATGGTTATAACTACCATTGCTTAAAGTAATTCGTTGCTTTAAATTGTTTCTTTGATACCTGCGATCAAAAGAACATTTATTTATTTATTTGTTTATTATTATTTACTTTATAACTTATAGAGAATGTCTTTATTAAAACAGAAACAGAAAACAAAGTCAGTTAAAAATTTTACTTAATATACCACCGATCTGACCACATCAGCGTAACAATTATGTAACCTCAATGTTGCATTAATGTAAGAAACGGGCGGACCACTGTCTTTCTAAATGTACAGTAATTGCGTTACCAAGAATTGCAGAAAATCATCTCGTTCCCCGTTTCAAAGTTAACAAAGAATGAAGGTCATCATTTCATTGGATGAATATTCATCTCTGCCGGCGACACTTTCGAGCTCGAAACGGCAAAATCCGATCGTAATTTCAGTCCCAGAATACCGGCTAATCCATTCATACGCTTCTCGTCTCCTCTTCCCTCCGCCCTCGACACGAGCCTTCCACCACTGCAACCCCCCTCCCGTTCGCCCCCTTGACCCCTGTAGTTTTCTCCCTTGTTCCCGCACTTCACATCGTGCAGCGATGTATACACACCAGGCTCGGATATATCGGCCGGTATTTCAGCCGCCATGCGGAGGTAATGGATTCAGAAACGCGGCGGACACCGCGCGCCCCGTGTTAATAACAATCCATACTTATTGCCCGCATATTTTACCGATCCCCGGTGCCCTGCCGCTCGCTACCGACTATATTACAACATATGGAGAGCATAAACTTTTATGGCTACCCTTCTACGAGGCCGCCGCCACCCACTCCGCGCCATCCCTTGCGTCGTTGCCTTTTTTCCCTCTACTTTCACTAATTACGAAGCGACGAGGCGATTGCGTATATGAGAAACCGACACGGGGCGCGCGTATCGCCGCCTCTGCCGGGAGCGCTGCTTACGATTATCGCCCCTTTTTTTTTGTTTTTTTTTTTTTAGTCGAAACGACATTTTTTATCGCGCTTCGGAAACGGAGTCCGAGGTGCGGAATCCGAGTAGTTTCTGATCAGAGGATTAGCGTTATGCTAATTTCCTGAAGGGATTATTAGACAAAGAAAAATGGAAGGGGTCGGAGCTGATTGGTTCTTTACGGCGATGATCGTCGTTTTAAAACTGCGGAGAATTAGTACGGTCGAACAGGGTTTTACTTATGTTCCGACTTAGTGGGAGCTTTTGTGCTTTAATATAGGGCACCTATACTCGTCCCTTATTAGAATGATTATTGTCAACTTTATATTTTGTTACATTTTTTAGGACACGATTTTGAAGAGGGAAGTTCAAAATTTAAAGGTAATAAACTTAAAAATTCGAATGGAGAAATTGCATTTCCCGCACTAGTGACGAAATATATATACTATTTATTATGTATAGACTAGCGCATATTCTTAATTAATTACCCATAACGAAATATATTTGTAAAAGATTCAATCTCAGGATTTCTTAATTATTCGAGTAATGTAAAGTCATTGTCACCATTGCCTGACCGACAAGACGTAAAACTACTTGTCACGATTGTAATTGTCGTATGTACATAAAAATAAGTACAATTGAATTATTGCATGAGGCCTTTATATTAATTTTAAGGTTAATTCGAAATTTTGGCTAAAAATTCATTGTTATACAAAAACTTTAAAAAATAATCAGAATTAATGAATACATTTTCAACGTCCATTTTATTCGAACACTTCATTTTTGGACTCTTAAACTTGTAAAATATTTTCACTTGTTGTCCATACAACTTTTAATTCGTATTTAATACGCGTTTCAATAAGTGTCCATTTATTTTGCGATAAAGGGGTTAAAATTAATGTGCCCGACTATACCACGACATTACTACTTAGACTGTTTTTTGTTTTGCACATCATAGATTTGAGGAATTACAAAGAGAAGTAATAATTGCTGTATTAATAATAATAATAATAATCGTTATCGTAATTTTTATTGTATATATAGTTAGATTGTCACTAGTAACAATTTTTATAATTGTGACGGGCATAAACAGTCAGTATATGGGATGAAAAATAAATCCTTAAAAATTATATTTTTTTTCTTTTTTTTAATGAAAAACGAATCGACAATTTTAAATTTTATAAATGTACTGCGTTTGTATATGTATGAAGGTATGTTTTACATGACAATATGACATTCAACACGATATATAATTAAAATTGATAGTTTTTATATGATGTTAATTAGATCATAGACACATATTGATCATTACTGCAAAATATATTATGCTATTATTGATAATAACAAAAATTACTCAGAGAATCATGTGAGTTTTCATAATTATATAATAAATTCAAACAATTATAATGGTAAATAACTACTATATATATTGTCTTGCTAATTGCGTCCGCCACTACTGTACTGTTATTTGCACTGAAAATTAATAATGACGCGTTCGATATTTACAAAGTACAAATGTTGAAAAAATAAGATGGAGTCGAACATGGACGAAAGTTGGCAAGAATCGCTCACAATTCACAAGCATTTGCAAATATCGAAGATTGGATAAATGGTGGACAGAACAGTTCAGGTTGGAAAAATTATTTACAAGTTGATGATAATAATAACTTAAATCAGACGAAGGTTAACAAGAACACATTAAAATTAACGATAATAAAAATAGGTTGATAAAAATCGACCAATAAGGAGACACGTATGTACAAATGTCTACAAGATTAAATAAAAGTGGGTAGAGTTGCTTAAATTATTTAAAAATCGAGGAGGATAAGCGAAACCCATCGATAAAAGTTGATAAGACTGTTTGGAAGAGGATAAGAATAAACCAAGTTAACCAAAATTGAGTAAAGTTATTGATAAGATTAGATCAAAAATGGATAGAATAGACAATGTTGGTAGAATGATGTAAAAGTTGAGATAATTATAATTTCAACCTGAGAAAAGATAACGAGCTTTGAAGTTGAGATAAGTAAACAAAGTTAACTACATGACACGAATCAACAGTATTAGATAAACATTGAGCAAAATCGACAAGGTTATAGATATAATTAACTTGGCAAAATTATCCAAGTTTAAAAGGATACATTTTAGATGAATAAAATTTATAAGTTTACAGAAGTTAACAAAGACAAACAGAAGTTGATAACGCTAAATAGCGTTGATAAATGAAAATAAACGGTTTTGTGGAATAAACAATGCTAAGCAAGCATCAACCAAACTATATACAGAAAAAAGTTAATAACGTCAGTTTATAAAGTTGAAATAAATAAACAAAGTTGACTAACATAAATAAGCGTTATTGTGAATAGATAGAGGTTGACAAGAATAAATCAAAACGGACAGGAATTGATCATAATAGCAAACAATGATAAAAATCGACAAGATTAGATAAAAGTTGTGCAGAACGGACCAAATTGGCAGAATAAACTGAAGCCTACAAGAGTTAATAAAAGCAGACGATAGCCGACAAGAATAAACAAAGTTGACAAATATAAATAAAATTTGTCAGGAATAAACAAAGGTTGACAAGAATCGACCAATTCAGATAGATTCGATCAAAGTAGATGAACATTGACACAAGTCTATAAGCGTGGACTAAAGTTGACAAGATTAGATAAAAATTGAATGAAATGGACAAAATTAGAAAAGTCATGTGAAAGTTGATTAAAGTGAACCCGAGAAAAGTAAATAATGTCAGTTTGAAGTTAAAATGACTAAATAAAGTTGACTAATGTAAATAAAAGTTTCCAAGACGAATAGCTAAACGTTGACAATAATCATCCAAAACAGACAAGATTGGGTAAAAGTTGTATATAATGGACCAAGTTGACAAAATTATCTAAAAGTTTAGAATAATAAACTAATATTGATACGAGGTAATAAAAGCTATGAATAAATAATACAGAATGTGGAAGTTGATAAGGGGATAGACGAAATTTTACAATTTTCGACATTACTCGATAAGAATAAAGTTAAAAATGCTAAAAATCAACAAAAGGATGTAGGAGAAGAATTGGTGAGAAGAAATGTAGTGTAGAAACGAGCCCCGTCTGCCGTTAATATTGTGATCGGAAGTAGTGAATGGGAACGCGGCAAGAATAAGAAGGACGAGGTGGCGCGTCGGTCCGATCCGGTGGATCAGCGAGTGGCAGGATAATCCCTCCGGAGAAGCGATTCCCGGGGTCGGACTCTTAAAATAGGAAGACAAATAATCGAGGTGGAGCGAGAGCGGCAAGCGACTGATGGGGCTGGTGTGGTTCTAACTAGACGCAATCAAGCGAGCGACTCGGAGTGTTGCGGCCGTTACGAGAGGGTAGAGAGGAATGAAGACTAACAGCGCGTCGCTACCGGGGCTAACCAGAAGTAATGCTGCCCGTCGGATCAATCTACTCGGTGACCGGAATCCGATGCCTTGGCCAATCAGGTGCGTTCCGAGTGCCTATATAGCTCCCAGTGGACCCCGCGAGAGTCATCTTTCCCTTTGTCCACTGGACTTTGCGAAAATTCCGGGCGCGTTCCGACCGAGCACATCTTCATTAGGTATTCGGGAAATCGGAAGCTGCAATAAGCGCGGCGACGCTTGCGGATTTCAAAATGTCATTGACGAATGACGTTATTGCGTGGATACAATTTTTAATCAATTGTCGTCAATTGTAAAGAAGAGAATTTATGTAATTTCGAATATAACATTTCGAAAAAAAATTTTTTTTTAGGTACAACAATTAATAAATCTGGTATATTCAATAAATAAATAAATAAATAAATAATAAAAATAAAAAATAATATATAAATAATAATAAATTATTTTTTTATTTTTTGTTTGTTTAGATGTATGCCACTGTAAGTAGTAATAGTCGACACGAGACAGACAACATTAATTCCGAAAATTGTACATGCGCAACTTTTCATGGTTGCAAACGAATACCGTATAACAGACAGAAATTATACACATACGTAGATCGTCCAATGCACACGTTATATTCTGGACGTCTATTACTTATGGACTTAAGTAGTAACATGCACTATTCTGCAGGCATTATCTTTTTTCAAATTCTGTATTTTAAGGACAAAAGTCCTTATATTTTCACCGCTTTTACAGTCGATGACCAAAAAAATGTAAAAATTTGTTAAAAGTCACATCAAGACATTTTATTCTGAGCTGAGTTTCAGAGCAAACTCTTATTTGTCTACACAAAAATTATTCTTTACAAATCCTACCCGGAATTTTTCAACGTTTTACAGTCTTTTCAGGGGGTGGAACGAAGATAAAGCTTTCGTGAAAGAATGCGCTTGTATTTTCCTGCGAACTCGACGACGTGTCAGCAGTGCAAAGGAAGAAGAAGAAGATTGAGGAACAGAAACAAAGAGAGATAGAGGGGCGGCGAGAAAAGGACTGAGTCAGACAAAGGCCCGTAAATATACGGTGGAGAGGGAGGGAGAGAGAGAGAGAGAGAGAGTGATGGAGAGAGACCGGATATAGCTCCATGTCCGACGAGAGACGGAGTTGACTCAGGTTGATTCAAGCGACGGTGCGGCACGCTGGCACTCAGACACGTAGCTCCAGATTTAGTGAGACGTCCTGACACCACGGCGCTTACATAGATATCTTTCAGGACCGTAACCATTCTCCATCCCGCGAGAGTCCGAGATGGCCGCGCGTGTCCGCTGTGTACTTCGAATCGCACAAGTCGTAAATCGCATTTCCGCCGGAGGTTTTTTTTTTTTTCTTTTTTATATATACCTTCAGTGCAGAATGGACCTATCGAATTCCACGATGGATTCTAAAAGATTTCAGATTTTTCAATTGCTTCAATCGCACTGTTCTTCCTTGTTATTTGTTACAGTGATGTTTTTAATACTTTTTTGACGAACTTTTATTCTATATTTTGTTGGAATTTGTCAGATTTATTTCTTTTTTTTTCAATATATAAATAAAAAAAATGATGACATATAAAATTCCTTGTATAAATGGAGTTCATCTTTTCTTCTCCCAAACATACCACATCTGTAATATCAATTCTACTAAATACGATTGTTTTTTTTTTCGATTTGCAAATCGAAAAAAAAAACATAATATCCTAATTATCCAATCTTCCGAATTTTAGTATGTGAATATGAAAATCTGATTAACGATATTACCTCCGATGCATAAAATACGCTGGGCGGAATCCCGTTTTTGAGATTTATTCGGCCATGATCCTTCCGCTGGCAACACCTAATCATATACGCAGCGTGTAAACGCGGCATATAATAATAAAGGTTCACGATAGTCCCATTACGATCACCTGTTCATTTTCGGCTCAGAGGAGAGAGCGAACGACGCGAGTGGATCGGTGGGTATTTATCGCTATCCGAAATACATTCATTTTCATTTCAAATATTACGTTCAGTGATCGGGAGCGAGAAGGACCGGCAACCGGAAAACGATAAAGAGAAACCCGGACAGAGACGAACACGAGAGGGACGGAGAGAAACAGAGAGACAATCAGAGAGAGAGAGAGAGGTGATGGAAACGTCGATGGTGGGAAAATCGGTTACGGGGAAGGGCGCTGGGGTATTACCAAGAGCCAATGATATAGTGACTATTACCGTCACTACATACCCCGGCGTGGAGTGATGGCGGGTGACTGCGTGCCTCGATAGCGCTAAGCCTCCAGGCGGTAAAATACATTGGTCCGGTGGCTGTGATCGGGCCGTATCAATGCTGCTCGGCTGTTACGTGTGGCCTGCAACACGCGTGTACAGGGCACGTCATCGTCGGCACTGTTACGTAACAGTAACTTCCACAATACCTGAAAAATGTTAGTTTTCTCTTCTTCGCCTCTAATACAAGTTTTCGGTATTGTTTACTTCGTGATAAGAGTATAAGGGAGGATTTGCATTTTTATTGTTTCAAATCGACGGGGGTTAGATTACCTCTGAAATCTCCGGCTACTTGTTCAGAGCGACAAGATTTTCAGTAATAAGTTTATCAATGTATATATGGATAAAATAAGAAAGTAATTTAAATTAAGATGTCTTGCATTTTTTAAAGAAAGATTTTTTGTATATAAAATAATTAATAAATTTCGCATATTTTTTAAATGATTACGGATCATTATTAATAAATGATTCTTGACCGAATTTGTTTAATAAAGTTCAAAATTGAAAGCATAACGGTCACTGTACTTATTGTTTGGGACAATGACCCAAAACAATAATAAACAATAATAACAATATATGTTGTAAGTATAAAATTTTCGCAAATTTCAAAATTTGTATGGATTCATATATTTTACTTTTTTTATATGCAATTGATTTGTATATACAAATCAATTTTTTCAATCTTACGGAAGAGGGCCTTGACATAGGCCGAAAATTTTATACTTACAACATATATTGTTATTATTGTTTATTATTGTTTTGGGTCATTGTCCCAAACAATAAGTACAGTGACCGTTACGCTTTCAATTTTGAACTTTATTATGGATCATATTGAAAGGAATGAATTTTATAATTGTTATTATATGCATTAAAAAATAAAAATTTTAATCTAAAAAATGAATTATTCATATATATATTACAATTATTTTTAGTTATAATTTGGACTATTAATTTCGTGTGCAGTAAATAAAACGAATAGACAAATACGTTGAATTGGAATAAATTTTAAATGTCTTCAAAAAATCGAATATCTTATTAATATTACAATTGTAAAAGTTGATGCACGTAAGTTGAGATCAATAATGCATATTCTATATATATATGTGTACGATGTTCCACTCATATTGTTCAAATGGAGCAGAACAAAGGCATTAGTCATCTTTCGTAATATAATACCGCAAGTTGGGGAATTATAACAGTCTCGAAAATTCTAATGAACCACATTTCAAATAAATCCCGTCCGTATTTTAAAGTTACACGATGTGCGTATATTTGAGCTATTATCGCTAGTGGAACGACTTTTTTATGCATATGTGCGTAATTACCGTCTCCAATTTAAAATGTACATCATATTTGAGGTTTTTTGCCGATGGATGTAAATTTTACCATTATACGGGTGTTGAAACCTTCATTTTCTTCATACGTTCTAATTTCTACATATATGCTTTATGTGTAAAATCCTCATTTTTATTAAATAACCCGATTAATTATTATTTACGTAATCATTCCCAAATGCTTGAGGTCTCTAATATATAGTATAGTTATAAATAACTAATTATGTGAACATTAGAAACAGACACTATGAATAAATCGTACTTTTCCTAACACGTGCGTAAAGTGCAGTTTTAAGCACTGAATATGGTGTGCATAGAATTTTACACGTATAATTGCATTATTATTCTTATATATTTTTTTAATTGTTTTACTGTAATTCCCGAGGGCGGGAATGACCAATGCACCATTAGGATCGTTAGAAATTTTAAATGCAATGTACTATTTAGCAAGAATTTAATCTCGAATTTAATGTGTCAGACCACGTTTATTATTATTATTGTTATTATTAGGTCAGTAGGTTGTTTAATCAGGTTCATCAGTTTCATCTACTGATTCTCAGCTTCTAATTTCTTATCCGTTATATATATTTATTGTATATTATATATTTGACACTCCGTGAATAATGATCAATTTTACTCACTAGGGCCGCAGTGGCAAATACGAGTAACAGATCTCCGCTCACGTTGAATAATTAAAAAATATCGTAGGCAACACTTGTGAATACTGCGATCTCCAACGAGTGTGAAGTTTGTCATACGAGCGAATCGGCCTCTTGTTACATACTATATTATTATGCACTGGGAGTATCAATAAAAACTAATAGTATTATTATCATTAATAATTATTTATTAACATTTATATTATTATTAATCGTATTTCTATTAAAATGAACAAGCAGCTCTATTTATATACTTGATATCAAACAAAAATTTGTATCATAAAATAATGATAAAATAATCATAAAATGGAATGACAGGCCAAATAATAAGTTTAAGAAAAAAAGTGGCAAAATATAATAATAAGAATTCTATAAAATGAATCATTTTTTCAACCAAAAGTGAATGCGATAAAATAATAATAATCAGCCTCGTCAACCCTTATAATTCATAGTAATTCCAATGACATATTACGAAAAAATAAAATGTTTCCGAATAAAGACGACTATAATGTCGCGTTTCAAATAATGCCGGCAGGTGACAAACAGTATTGATAAACAGTTTCGCTTCCAAGTTTTATGGCTTGTCAATGCTGAAGTATCGGTGTTAAAATTGTAATGGAAAAAAAAAATTGAGGTCGGAAGACGTGGGTTAAATTCGTCTTTTACTTGCCTTTAAATGGCACTAAGGTCATCTTTACTAGCTCGTAGGGCGTAAAAAGGGCGGGAAGTAAAATACGAAAGTCATAAGCTACTGTCCATAATAACTTTTTAACAAAATAGAATCCAGACGAAAAATGAAGAGTAATACTTCAACATCTCATGATACAATTTTTTTTTTTTAATAATTTGACAAGCATTCAAAATTAAACATTATCTTATTTGCAGGAACAAATAAATGATGACTATATTTTAAAGTTTATACTTTATAGTTACGAATTAAAAAAATGTACTATCAATTCCTTCTACGCTAATGTACTAAAAAGTGATAGTATTCTCTGTCAATTCAAAATACTGAAAACCATTGGAAATCAGTGACTATTTACTGATTCTCTGTTAATAGTTATATGTAAATCGTAAATCAGTGAATGATTGTTGGCTACCAAAATTTAAAATATAATTATACTAATAAAATATAAAATGGATCATATTTCTATTCATCGGTCTGCCAGATATCAAACACGAATTCAGTAGTACGAGTCACGGAATGGTCATCCAGTTCGCCTTCATTCAGGCAGTTTCATTTTTTAGTTTACTGCCTCAGCTAATACGAATATATACATTCAGATGAATATACATATATTATTTGGTTGAAATATAGTGTGTTTATTGTATGTATGCCACGGGAC
Source organism: Trichopria nigra (assembly GCA_030522945.1). Taxonomy (NCBI): domain Eukaryota; kingdom Metazoa; phylum Arthropoda; class Insecta; order Hymenoptera; family Diapriidae; genus Trichopria; species Trichopria nigra. The sequence continues at coordinate 8,258 of JAPYZR010000145.1, read as the reverse complement.
ATAACTTTATTTTCAAGTACATTACAATTTTGTAAAATAAATTACCAACAAAATAATTTGCATAACACAAAACAAAAATAATATCAAATACAAAACATACAGACGATAATTACGTATTTGTATAATATCTTAACAAACAACAATTAAAATTGCAATACATTGACCAGTAAATGTTGTATATAAATTCATTAAATTACATATTAGAAACAATTCATAAGAAAATTCAAATTTGCGTACATATGTTATGTTAATCATTGATTTCTGAAAAATATCACTTATTCGTGTACACATATACGACGATAATATGCAGGTGTGTTTCGTAGTGAAATGTAGGATTAACCCTTTGCGGTATAAATTTTTCAGGTATTTTGAGGTGAAACAGGTGGTTTCAGGGTGAAGCGCACAGTTTTTTCTTTAAAATTGGAGTACAGATGTTCTTGAGATGCTTAATTACGAATCTGACTGCAAATTTAATCAATCCGGTGACAATATAATATTTGGCCACCAGCTTGAATTTTTCCTAACCTGAGACCTAGAAAATCTCTGACCACTCTGTTTCCTCTAGACCAGTTAATTTTTTAGGAATTCTGCCTGCCATCTTAGATTCGCCATTTTAAATTTAAAAAATCTAAGCTCAGATTCGTATTTGGCGTCCTCGAAAAACCGCGGCTACCCAGTTTCATTTCGACGATGTAACTTTTCACGAATTCGATCCGCCATCTTTTTCAAATTTGAATATCTGACAACGGATTATACACGATATTATACGTGGAAGTGTTTACTAATTACAAGTAAACACTTAATGAAATTACAAAAATAAATCCTGGAAAAATCAAGTGATAACAGACTTCAAAACGGAAAGACTGATGCATATATAATGGTATGCTCCCTAAAATAAAGGGTTAATACGTTTTATAAAAACAAGGTTTATATTATGAGAGAGAGAGAGAGAGGGAAATTTACGTGTTTTACAGATAATGGCCGAAGAAATGAAATCTTATTACGTTTGATTAAAGGAGACAATCAGCGAAATTAGTCCGAAAAAAAAGGAATAGGAATCGACGGGAGGTTTACACAGGCCATCTAATTCTCACCAGAGGAAAAGTTTCCCCGGGATCATGGCGAGTTCGCGGGCGTTTGCGGAGAAAAATTAATCGCATTCTTCCAGGGGCTCAATCCGAGGCTCTTTATCCGTGGCAGCGCGAATACCCGGCCGTTTGTCAGGAATAGTGAATTAATGATGATTGCTGCTCGACGTCGGGCTCAACGAGTCCCACGTTTGCCACTCGCTTCGTCACTTCGTCCGTCGCCATCGTCGAGTGCTCGTTTACTTTAATGCAATCATTAACATGGGGAGTATGTATCACTTTCTCCCTCGTACAATATCGATACTCTCTTGGCAGGATACGGGAAAAAATAGTCGTGTACTACTGTAACCGGGATGCGCGAAACTTGCCGCCGATTCACGTGGGAATCCGAGTTGGACATATGTTTATTTTTATTTATTTATATGTTTTTTTATTCCTACAACTATTTTCATTATAGTATGACGGATATATGATCCTTATACCAACTTTTATTTTATCGAAATGAAGATAAGGAGTGACCCATTTCTATTGTATGTAGAAAAAGAACGAAGGGAAAAATTGTTTTGTTAACCGGCCGGGCGTAAAATACAATTTTCCGCCCTTAATACGAAAACTACAATTTTTTCTTCATTCGCTATTGAAATATTGTCTTTTCTTTTTACACGGTGGCAATAGATAAAGGAAACGTGATAAAAGTATGATTTCCGGCCCGCCCATATATTTCTTATTTGTCATGTGAACTCGTTAAAACAGAACAATGGAACAACGACTATATATGTAATCAAATATGAACGAATTAAAAATGCTAATTAATTATTGCAAAAAAAAAAAAAGAAAACTCTGAAGAAATTTTTAAAGTAATTTCTCGAATAAATGGCCGTGGTTCTTTGTAACCTCTGCGACGAGACGTCTGGTTTATAACGAGCGGACGAGTTTTGATTTCAATTGTCGAGTCCTGCGAACAGCGCAGAGGCGAGCATCGCTCTAGGGGGCTTTCGAAGGTAAAGTCTCGCAACCCCCCCCCCCCAGTCCCGCGCCGTCACTATCGTTTCGCGAAAACTTGAGCAATTTCCGGGGCAAGACGCCGCCGCTCGGGATCCGGGGGAAACGCGCGACTGCGTCTTCTCGCCTTTCGCGCCCGCGGCGGCCTCTGGCCAACTTGTTAAATATGCATGTCGCGAAACGAAACGCATCGCCGAGGGTGTGCGGTGATGTGGCTCAGGGGCGGTGGATATATAGAGTACGCGCGGATCCCCCGGCCACCACGTGTCTTTACTAATTATCCAGCTGCCTTCTAATCGCGCGTGCTGGACTGGACGTGGCTACGGGTCTTTGTGCGAAAAGCGAAGCCCGTCTTAATGCCTCGACAGAGCCGAAGCTCTCCATTTACGCCCGACGCAGATGAAGTACTGCAAAGGTCCGGCGAAATTACTATGTCGGTTTCAATTTACGGAGCGCGTCGGACTCGCCTAAGTAAGTGTACATTCTGAATAGCGACCCGTCGGCTAAGTGACTTTCAGGTGTTGGCTTTAAAATATCACGTCGATTTTTTCAGTTCATTTAGTATATTTATATTTTCACGTCGTTTGTTTTTTACACTACATTTTTTCAACGTGTCGTTGCATGCCGTCTCAGGACTATCTTGACATAGTCTAATGATTAGACTAGGATATAGGCTACTTCTAGTTGTCAATAGCTTTGTTCTAATCTTTTGCTAGTACACTTGGATAAGTCCACCCTAGTCCAGTTTTTATACTTCGACACTATTCAATGGTGTTCCCTATTATTCTGATTCCTATTTTAATGTTATTCTTTGATAGTCTGATGTTAGACTTGAATCCCACAGAAATAGTCTTTGATATTCTAATATTCAGATTCTATTAATGTAAATCTAGTGCTAAACGTTTGCCAGTTTTGTCCTTGTCTCGAATAGTTTAAAGTTATAGTGTAGCGTAGTTCAGTCATTGATAGTCTAATGATAGTCTACGGCTAATACTACATATCCTGACACTATAGTCTTGGATATTTTAATGCTAGACACTAGTGCCATATTATAGTCTTAATTAACGTAATTCCAGTAAGTCCGTTCTAACTCTACTGAAAGTCTCGAATATTCTTACACTAAGTCTTGGGTAGTCTAATGATACTTTAGTGCCAGTAATGTCTTAAGTACCTTCGATATAGTCTGAATTAGTACACTTCTAGTGCTGTAATTGTAATTCTACAGTTAGTCGTGAATGATTCAGAGATAGTCTTTAATAGTTTAACGGTAATCTGCAGATAGTATTCAATATCCTAATAATAGTCTTGGATAATCTTGTACTACTTTAGTGCTAACAAAGTCTTAAATATCTTTGACGTAGTGTTAATAAGTACAAGTCTAGTCAAGACCATTCTAACTCTGCTGCTAGTCTACTGGAGTATTCTAATACCAGTTTTGGAAAGTCATGCTACTACAGTAAAATCTTCGACATAGGCAAGTCCTGAATGTCCTAATACTAATCTTGTTATGTTATAACCAGCCTTGGATAGTCTTATTATCCTCTAGAACTAGTAAAGTTTGAAAAATCTGTGAGATAGTCACAAGTCTTAAATGAATCTAACCCTTATTGTGGTAGTCAAGAATGATCTGGAGGATCATATAAATAGTCTTAGACAGTTTAATGGTAATCTGTAGATAGTCTTGAATATATACTAATACTATAGTCTTCGATAGTATTATGCTACAGTGTTTGTAAAGTCTAAAATATCTTCCACGTAGTTTTAATTAGCATAGTTCTAGGAAGGTCGTTCTAACTCTAGCGATAGTCTCGAATGATCTAGTGCAGGTCTCTAATGGTAGTCTGTAGCTACCATTGAATATTCTAATACTATCCTTGGATGATACAAATGCTACACAAATGTTAGCAAATTCTTAAATATCTTCTAGATAGTCTTATTAAGTAGCATAATTCTAGTCAGGTCGTTCTAACTCCTGTGGTAATCTTGAACACTTTACGTGTTGAGATACATTTCATATTTGATTCTGTAACACCACATTTCAACTACTGGCATGTATGCGAGTTCTTCTAGTTAAGAACTAATAGTATTAATCCCTACTATTCAGAACAATGATTCCTACATACTATCAGAATAATGATAAATTAAAAAGACATTTAATTTTGAAAGGTGAGAAAAAATGTAAGGTAATCATGATTTCGATTAACCTCTAATTTCCCGGATTTATGACAGAGTTATAAAGTAACACCAATTAATGCACTTCCGTCATAAATGAATTAACGTTTCGATGATTGATCCATTACGGTGAAAGATGATCGTTAATGATGAAGCAATTTAGCCTCTCAGGATTTGTGGAAGAGGATTCGGTGTTCGTCGACAATGTCGGTAAATGCATTTGTCAGAGGGTACCCCGTGAAACCACGGATTTGCCTCAAGGGCGTCATCACTCACCCCGCAGAATGCGCCCCAGCCCCGAACACGGCAGACAGCGATATATGTATATTAGTGATGGACGAAGGAATAGCGAGGGGGGATTCGCGCGAAACTGCGACTATTTGCAATAACTTGTTGGAACGTCGTCGCGTCAGAAACCACTTTATCCTTGAACAATGAAATTTTGGAATAGGAAATCCATTTCAAATTAGGATATTTTTCGCCTTATGGATTGTAAAATATACACATTGGAAGGTTAGATTCAACAACTTTAAATTCATTTAATTGGATTTCAACGACAATTGGATGGTAATATTCTCGAAAGACGATGATAGGTACGGTAAAATTTCGGTTATGGGTTTCTAAGCATTATTAGTAAACTGTCGTCTTAAATTCAAAAAACGGTCAAAACATACTGAATCAATCAATACAATATTTCCGGATGATAATATCCTATAACGCGTAATATCCCAATGAAAATTTGGAACTTCCCGATGCGAATGATCAGCAATCCCCCATCTTCGCATTCCATGTAGCGCTCCTTCCCCTGTTTTACACCAATCATCGAATCTTTGGCCGCGGTCGGAGCGTTGGAGAAACGAAACGGAATGAGAATACGAGACGTCCCCCATATAAGATGAATCGGCCCTGCCGGAGTCTCGGAGAGGAAGTCAACTACTTGGGAGCAGTTTCAAGTGGAATCCAACGATTCTATCCATTGTTCGACGCACCGGTCATGTGATCAATGTTGAGCGAACTATTCGACCCACGAGAAAGGCTGGGGGGCAAGCCAAACTGCTGATGCTGGACATCCGCTACGTGTTAGAGGACCGTCTTCCGCGGACGAAACGAGACAGAGAGGATGGGAGAAACGTTATGAAGGCTGAAGAAAGAGAAAGAATAAGGGAATAAAAATCAGTGACAACCGAAGAGAGACCAAGCACTGATATGACCGTATGCACTTGGCGAAAGATTACTCTGAATCACAAAACAAAAGTACCAAGGCGTAATCAAGATTCATTGGAAAGGAAGTCAACTCTTTTGAAAGAGAGATATTTAAGAGAGATCTTTCACTCAATCTTTAGTGGCCAGTCTACGATTTACTCTAGAAGATCTCAATGAAGAATGATGGGCTAAACGTCGATGGACCTAAAGTTGAGCCCTGAAATACAAAAAAAAAGGATATTATAGTCCATGAAAAAGGAAGAGGAATCTCCGATGACGAATCTCTGTTGATGAATCAGCCATAAAATAGTTTATGAAGTCCAACTTAGATAAACGTCAATCTGATTTCCTTCTTCTGTTAGATCCTCAAATGGCCGTACGTAATTAAAGATTCTACAACGTACTATACAAATATATATAGACCATCGCGTCGTATTGTTGCACATAGTTCCCCGCGCGCCTCCTCCTCAACGTACCAAATCAATTTACCACCTGTGAACCACTGTAGCGAAACGGGAAACGCATGCCGTGGCACTCCGGGAGGACCACGAGAAAGAAATCCCGGTCCATTTCTCACTCGGTCCAGTCGATATCAGCATAGATAACGTGCGTTCATTGCGAGGCGCTAGTACAGAGGGAAAACTGGTAATGGCGACCTCGGCGTAATCCGAAGGATTCCGCCATTCGCCGGCAATAAACAGTTTCCGTTAATAGCGCGGCATTCGTAGAACCGCCGGTAAAATACTAACAGCAGATGGTACAGCGGGGGGGCGAAAATGGCGCCCGCTCGGGGGCGGTGGGGGAGTGAAGCTTCGCTACCGGTGCGGGCGGCGGCGTGGCGAAGCAAGTTGTATCTCACAGATCTGTCGCGTGATTAAGCTTATTAAACGCTTAACTCACGGCGGGCTGGCTCTGTTCTCTCTCGGCGATCCTGCGTCTCCCTCCCGCCGCCACCTCGCACACGCGGATGAATGCGTTTCGCTCTCTTTCTCGCTCGCGTGCTGCCATATAGTTTTACCGCCGCGCTAGAGGGTGTCGAGCAGACCAGCACCACTGCGGATGGCTCGGCGGCGCGAGGGGAAGGCCTCTCTCGGATTCCGGAAAAGGGAGCAGGGTGCAAGACTGCCGGCAGCTAGCGAACAGCCTCGCACACCAAATCATTGTTATTACGGAATATTACGCGGCTGTATCAGCCGCGCAGTCTCCGTGGCCAATAAACTGCGGTTACTTCTCTCCCCCTAATATGGTGAATCTCAATTTTCCAGCGCGAACGAATGAGACCGTGCCCGGCTCTCTTCTTCTTCCACTTTCCCGATGAGTAATCTTCGTTCGCGCCTCGTAATCGGGGATGACTTTCGATACCAAGGATATATATAACCTCCCTCAAGGACGGACACAAAGACTTTTGTGTTTTATGCTCGACTGTTGCCTTTTTTATTTCCTTTTATTTCTTTTTACTCTGAAAGTTTCCGAGGTTTCATCGCGATCTAGAAATGTATGCATTCATTGCCATGATAATTTGATTGTATTTTTATGTGTTTTTCTGGATGCGATTGCTTACGACGATGGCTATAGTGTTTCAAATAAAATGTTGTGATGATTACTGTTACTCATCTTTATAGATCATCTTTATGGGAAATGTCGTATTTTTATGATTAAGCATAAGACTTCGCTTCGCTTTAATATCAATGTGTATGGAGGTCCCTCGAAAAAAGGACTGTGCCGCATTTCATTAAATGTTTACGTTTCAGACCTTAATGATTTAAAACACTATTTTTAATTCTCATAATTTCGAAACAATGGCTAGGCTCACATTGAAACATTTCTAAAATCAGTGTCCCTTAAATGTAGCACTTTATTGCATATATTATAGTTCAAAATTTTAAATACCTAAAATGGCTAAATATTTATAGCGTCACTCTGTAGTTTATTCAAGAAATGATATTTCTGCTCTTTTAATTTGATACTTAATATGCCATTATTTATTTTGAAATAAACTATTATAAGAAAATATATGTCCAACTTCTTTTTTCACGGATGAACACTTTTTTCGGAAAGTTGTCATTGAAATCTTTCATAATGACTGGCATGGTATAATAAGACAAGGTTCCGAAGATGCGCAGTACGCGACCAATAGAATTTTTCCTGTTCGGAAGACGAGGCTGACATAAATATCGTATATGTACTTGCAATTCTTGCGTAATAACAAACTACTTTATCATCTCTTAATTTTTTCTACATTTTGAAGGTTTGCTCTCCTTTCTCGCTCACCGAGCTTCGAGACAAGAAAAATATGATTGGCTGACAAAATTTTTTCCATACCCCAAATGCGCAATATGTTATTATACCATGATGACTGGCGTGTAATAAAAATCATCACTATAATTTTTAACAAATGATGGCACAAACATCAGATCTCAATGTTTTGAAAATATCCTAGTGTTGAATTTCTAACTTTACACACTTTCGTTTTTCATTCGAGCAGTTCTTGGAAGGTCGGGTACTGTTTACATTTACATTTATTGTTTATTTTATGTTTTGTTTTGTTTTGTTTTGAAACCTATAACGAATTTGTCAACATTATTAGATTTAAACACGGATTTCTTTTTTACTTTTTACGAATTCTAATAACTATACTTTTATATGAAAAAGTTAAAATGTGTATGTAAGAATTTTCGTGTTCACAAAAAATTATGGTAAACCTTCGGAAAAGGCACCTCCTCGCAAAAAAAAATTTAAATTACTCTATTCCGACGTATTTTTGCCTCCTGATTACGAATATGACAATAAAAA